>CM039681.1:38531937-38656937 GCA_022537955.1 Schmidtea mediterranea
ATTATTATTATTATTTTTAATAATATTATTATTATTAATGTATAAAACTTCTATTATAAGGAAATAATTTTATTATCATTAATATTGTTATTAATATGATTATTAATATTATTAATTAATATGATTACTTATTAATATTGTTTAATTATATTTTTTTATTATTATTATAATTATTATTATTATTGTTTTTATTATTATGATATTCAAGGTCATTGGATGAGTCTTAATTTTTTTTTCTAGGTTATTTTAAAGTTTGTCAAGGTCATTTAAAATTTCACAAGGTCTTAGTATTTTTAAACATTTATATATAAATTTACTATTTTTTTTTATAAGTAATGTTTTAATGTTTTTTAATTTTAATTTTATTATTATTATTATTATTTTTATTATTATTATTATTTTATTATTATTATTATTGTTATTTTTATTATTATTATTAATATTACAAGTTTTTATTATTATTATTTTCATTATTATTTTATATAAATTTTCAACAAAGTATATAAAATTAATATTGAATAGAAAAAGTTTGTTCAATTGTGGTTCATAGTATACAGGGATAGAACAATTGTAAATGTTTGTAAAAAGTTAAAGAAAAATTCTATATTTTTAAGAAAATATGTGCAAATAAATATCAAAACTAATTATGGCTCAAATATGTGTGTTAAACCATCGATATGTTACAGTGTTTATGGAAAAACTTTAATGAAAATATGTGTTATTTTTCAACAATTTATGAAATATTTATTTTATGGCTAATAATGTGTATATGTTAAATGATAAAAATAGTTCAATATTTATGTAAAGTTTGAGATTGTTAAGAAAAATGTAAATAATTTATGATACACACGTGTTTTTTGATTGAAATATAGGTGTTTGTTTTACCGATATAAGAAAAACTATGGACATTTTTTAAGAAAATACACGTAATTTATGATTATCATGGGATTAGAATTTGATTAAAGTTGTGAGAAAGTTGTTAAATTTGAGACCTTAAAATAAGACCTTCAGCAAATTGGTAAGAAAATAGTAGTTATTGAGTAATACTTATTAAAATTACCAAAGTTTTATAATTTTTGACAAGTCTTGATAGATCTTTAATAAAATTTGCTAGTACTTTGAATAAGAATTTTTTTAAAAAAAAAAGTTTCAACACAGTAGCAAATCGTAAAGAAACTAGTACTTATCAGTTAATTAAATTAACTAAGTTGTAAAATAATTGAAAAAATTTGTTAGATTTTCAAAATTTTAAGATTGTTAGGTAATTGTTCTAGGTACTTGTTGAATAAAAATTAATGTATTTTATCAACAGCTCATAGTTTTTAATCGTACAATTTCTCTTCATTCCTGGAAATAATCGTAAATATTTAAATTATTCAGAAAATTGTCAATAACAACATAAGTAATGGGTAACATAAATGTTTTAAATACTAATCAATTTTAGTTTTTAATTAAATTACAAATATAATAATAAAATCAAATAAATACTTGAATGCATGAATCGAAAAATTTCTTAGAACTGAACACGTATCGTATATTTTATTCAGATTCCAATAATATCATTAAAATTAACCAAAATCTTATTGTTATATTTTGATAACCCTTAAGTCAATGAAAATGTATCGATTTTACTAAGTATCCATCTTTTGACATTGATATCCAACCGAATAAATCACCCTAAAAGTAAGATTCCCCCTCTTGACCTATCGTTTTCCCCTAAAATAATATAAAATTTACTCTCAACCAATCATTTCTCTTTAAATGACAATAATCCCAGCTATATTCATTATTTTCATAAAAATCAAGGACTTATATCGATATTCAACCGAATAAATTTCTTGAAATCCCCTTAAAATAAATTCATCTCTTGACCAATCTTTTACCATCAAATAACACTTTCTCCTACTTTACCATATTCATTTCTTTTTATAAAAATCACCTATTAAATAACGATACTTAACCAACTTAACCCCTTAAAAATATCAACAAATCTGTTCTTAATCGATTATTTCCCCTTAAAAGATCATAAATTCTCTTCTTAACCAATTGTTTCCCCTAAAATAAAATTTACTCTCAACCAATCATTTCTCTTTAAACGACAATATTCCAAACTATATTCAATATTTTTCATAAAAATCACCGACATATCGATATTCAACTGAATAAATTTCTTGAAATCACCTTAAAATAAAATTCCTCTCTTGACCAATCAAATTACCTTAAGATTATCATAAATTCTCCTCTTAACCAATCATTTCTCTTTAAATGACAATAACCCCACCTATATTCATTATTTTCATAAAAATCACCGACTTATATCGATATTCAACCGAATAAATTTCTTGAAATCACCTTACAATAGAATTCATCTCATGACCAATCATTTCTCCTTAAAAGATCATAAATTCTCTTCTTAACAAATCATTTCTCTTTAATTGACAATATTTCCACTCTCTCAAAAGATTTACACACATATTGATATCTATCTGAACAAATCCCTTAAAAATATTATAAATTCCTCATCTATATTTTCCATTTAGAAAATATTTACCCTTTGAACACAGATATTCAACCAACTCAACCCCTTAAAAATGACAACAAACTTGTTCTTAATCGATTATTTCCTTAAAATATCATAACATTTACTCTTAACCAATCATTTCCATTGAAATAACATTTCCCCCCAACTGCACCAATAATATACATATTTTTTAAAAACCTACAAGGTAAAATTTCTTTAGAAATCTATGTTTAACCGACTCTACTCCTTAAAAATTCATCATTCGAATATTATTTACTATATGTATTCAACCAATCAAATTCCCTTAAAATTATCATAAAAATTTGAATTTTACCAATAAAAATAAATTTTCTTTAAAGTATTACAAAATTGTTATCATCATTTTCCATCGAAAATCACCACAATTTTGTTCTGGCAACAATTTCAAGCAATTAAAAAATTCATCAAAAATGACTTAAATCGAATAAAATCTATGTTTTCCACATAAATTAAATTATTGTAAAATCACAAAATATATATCATATTGCTCATTAAAATTAATCAGTAAATCAAGTATAAATTCAATAAAAATTACCAGTCAACCATTAGAGATAATTCAATGATTTTCATAACTATACTGATAACCACACTGAGCATCCCCTTAAAAATCTCTAAATTATACTACTTTTGTGATTGATATCCATGAAATCAATATTAGATTTGAAAATGAAAGTAATTATTGACCCCTTTATTTACACTGTAAAATCAATTAAAATTTTAGGTTTCACTAAAATATTTTTAAAAATTAACTGATTTAATCAACTATTTAAATAGAACATAAAATTATAATTAAAATATCATTTACTATTCAAAATCTATCAGTCAAATTGGATTCTAATTGGAAAATAATTATCTTAAATAGATGTTTCATAAACATTTTGATCCTAAATTTATTTATTTATTTTTTTTATTTAAAATAATCCTAAAATCAAGTCTAATCTAATAAATTAGGAAGAAATTAATTGTTTCTAAAATTATAGATTTACCCTAATTTCTTCAATAATTTCATTAAAAACATAATCAAACCTTAAATCCATTAAAATTCAAAAGAAAACCATAAAATTCACAAAGATGATTAAAATTTACTAAAATAAATACCTCGTAAAACTAGATATTACTTAAATTATAATAAAATTTCCCTAAAAGCTCTAATTGATTTACATAGCCTAAAATTATTTTATTTTTGTCGAGTACAACCTAATCTATTGAAAGATGTAATTTATTTAGTTAAATTTTCATTGAAAATAACAAGTCAACAAATGGAATTTTAATTAGTAAAGATTATATTCTATAAAGAAAATTTTCAGTGAAGAAGTAATATTGGTGAGATAGTACATTAAGTGACTAAAATCGTTGAAATTACTGAAAATGACAAGTCAATGATAAGTCAACAAATGGAATTTTGATTAGTAGAGATTGTATTCTATAATGAAAATTTTCAGTGAAAAAGTAATATTGGTGGCAGAGTACATTAAGTGACTCAAATCGTTGGAATTACTGAAAAAAGTGGGATAGCTAAAGATATCTACTAAATAGATGAAATATCAATTGATATCTTAATAACTTACAAGGGTAATATACTTTGAATGGAGAAAATATACATCGAAGAGAAAAATATTCGTTGAAGAGGAAAAACCATTCATTGAATAAGGAAAACATTAATTGAAGAGAGAAAATATTCATTAAAGAGGAAAGCAATCATTAAAGTGAGAAAATATGAATTGAAGCTAACAAATATTCAGTGAATCAAGAATTGCTTATAATAAATTAGTCGGTAAAATTTCTCAATGATGAGATGAAATATCAATTAAATATTGTGAAATACTTGAAATAAATGGTCTGAATTATTCAATGATCAACAAATATACATAAAAGATGAAAATATTTACTGAAAATCAATTGTACTTTAAGAGTGTATTAATTACTATTAAATTAAATTAAAAATTATTAACAATTGAGTAGATTTCATCGGTTAATTATATTTAAATAGGGATATATATTTTTGATAATACTTATGCGCGGAAGAATAGTTATTAAAAACAATAATAATAATATTATAAAAAGTTTTAAAAGTATTAATAATAATAATAATAATATTAATAAATTTTATAAGTAATAAGTATATTAATAATAATAATAATAATAATAATAATAATAATATTAATAAAAGTTTTTAAAAGTATTAATAATAATAATTAAAGTTTTTATATGTATAAATAAAATTTTTATAAGTAATAAGCATATTAATAATAATATTAATAATAATAATAATTAAAGTTTTTATAAGTAATAATAAAATTTTTAAGTAATAAGCATAATAATAATAATAATAATAAAAATAATAATAATAATAATAATAATAATAATAATAATAGTAATAATAATATTAATAATAATAATAAAAAAATATTAATAATAATAATAATAATAATAAAATAAATTTACAACATATATACTACTTATAAAAATAAGTAGTAAATAAATATTTTAAAATGTTTAAAAATAATATGACCTTGAGAAATTTTGAATGACCTTGACCTACTTTTGAATGACCTTGACCTACTTTTGAATGACCTTGAAAAAATTTGATGAGTCATTCAATGACCTTGATAATAATAAAATAAAAATAATAATAATAATAAAAATAATATTAATAATAATATTAATAATAATAATAATAAAAATTATAATAAAATTATTAATAATAATAATAATAATTAAAGTTTTTATAAGTATTAATAGAATAATAAAAAGTAATAATAATATTAATAATATTAATAATAATAATAAAAATAATAAAAATAATAATAAAAATAATAAAAATAATAATAATAATAAAATAATAATATTAATAAAATAAATTTACAACATATATACTACTTATAAAAATAAGTAGTAAATTAAAATTTTAAAATGTTTAAAAATTCCGTGACCTTGGGAAATTTTGAATGACCTTGACCTACTTTTCAATGACCTTGAATGAGTCATGGTCTTTGTTTAAATGACCTTGAAAGTTTTTTTGATGAGTCATGGTCTTTGTTTCAATGACCTTGAATGAGTCATTGTCTTTGTTCTAAAAAATTTGTACTTTTAAACTTAGCGCGAAAAATTTTTTGCCGGGGGAGGGGGTATGTGAGCTAGAGGGCCTGTATCCCACTACTCACGATATTTTTCACAACATAAATAAGATGTTCCCAATTTCCGCTCAAAAGTTGTATTGAATTCCCATTTATCAATTCGCTAATAAAATTACACATCATCATTCTTGATATTACTGACGATTCCTGGATCGAAGCATCCAGAATTACGGTGCGTTTCCCGGTCCGAACTGCAGTGCGATGCCGACAGGCCATGTGGGATGCTGGATTTTCAATCTCTCAAGTACGGGAATCAAGAGAGGATCGCCATTTCATCCACGATGAGGTAGTCTTGCCATATGTGGCAATCAAGCGAGAACCTGGTTGCAATCCAGCCCGTGAAGCTAAGCAGCGAGCAGAATTAACCCTCGCTCTTCTGGAAATACACCAGCAACAGACCAACTGGCAGGTAACCATGGCCAGATGGTAGCTAGCCAGAATAAATGCGGACATCGCCGCCGGAAGAATCCACAGCAAGGATGGTTATGCTCCAAACTATGGAGTATCGTATGAGCTCGACGATCCAGCTCTGGCAGAAATGACGACGCCAATAAATGTGGTAGTACCAAGACGATTACTACCCAGGAGTATGCAGGACTTCGACCAAATTTCACCGTAGTTGCAGGAGCATTCATATGCTCGATATCGATCTAGATTTCAATCAGGCTCGCGTCATGAAAATCATCCAAGAAGATAGAAGAAGCGATTTCTTTGTAATAAAAATATAAATTTCGTTAGAAACATTTCGTTATATAATCTACTAATGTATACAAAAATTTAATTCTCGAATAATGGACATAATAATGCCTAATTATAGTAATCTTAATAGGGAAGTTTTGTAGAGTCTCAATAGACGTCTAGGTAGACGAGCTCCAGATAGTCAATAAAATAAAAAGTCCATCAATAATTAATTCAAAACTTTTATAATAAAATTACGCAAAGTTGTTAACTGGTGATTTATTTATAGATATGGAATCCCTCAGTATCCTGATTAAGGAGCTAATAAAATCTCGAAGGGAAAATACAGAGCTCCACAGTCAACTCCTTCAAATGAGTCGCGAGATCCAGAAGATTCGCGAAAGATGGAAAGAACCCACAAAAATGAAGGCAATCTATCAGTGACTGAACGCCGTGCAGCGTGTATGGGCTGAAGAGAAACAGTAGGTGCAAAATCAAAAGACTCAAATCAGAATTCGGCTTGCCAGGAGGGCAACGCAGTGACCTATCCACTAGTGTTTGCGCCAGCACAGTAAGCCTACCGGGATGTGATGAGCACCACTAAACCGGTAGCTGCTAAACTTTCCGAGCGGCGACCAGGAAAGGCAGAACGTGCAAAACGTCACGTGCAACAAGTCGCAGATTAGAATCGAAAAATAAGTGTCCTCACAATTTAACTGTGTAATTGTATTAAAAAATTAAGTATTCTTCTCGTTACTTGGAACTTTAATAATTGACTAAAAAATAAATCCGTTTGATCTAAAAATGTGCGAGTAGAATTCATGTAATTATTAATTCTTACAATTATTGAATTCGTACGTAAGGGACCGAGGCAGAAAATCACGCGTAGACCTTCTATGGGTAGCGTGTTTGACCCACTATGAGGCCGGGCCTTAGCAGTTCTACAGTTAGAGCTCATCTTTGGCGGTTTCATAACCAGTTGTTACAGTTCCAACGTTGTCTAGCAACGGGTAACCATTGGTGGTCAAGAAAAGCATTGTATGTATAGGGGTCAAGGTAGAAACCACTAACCCCACACAACTTATAAACATTATCAATGTTATTTTATGGTTTTAAACTACGTAGTTTTGAATCCATTGAGACTTTTATTTTTATACTTCTTAGTGTTATTTTAAGCCTTTATAGAGTACTCCACCCATTTTCTGTAGAATAAATCCTAATATTGGTTTATCCCTGATTTTAAATTTTGGATTTAATAACCTATAATTTTTTCCGTTAATTCTTGTGGGTTTTATTCAGCAATTTTGTTCACTTAATCTTCTTGTTATTTATCAGACTTTATCTAAATAATTTATTCACTGAATTTTATTGTTATTCATTTGGGCTGTTAGTTGAATAATTTATTTACTTAGATAATTAAAATTTCCCGTCATTTATTTAGGCCTTATTGTATTGTTATTCATTTAAGCTTTTATTGGGATGATTTATTTACTTAGATAATGAAATTTTTCGTCATTTATTTAGGCTTTTACTCAAATAATTTAATTACTTAGGCGTTAATTTCTTTAGGCTTTCATTTAAATAATTTATTTACTTAAATTCTTTCGTTGCAACGACTTTTCGCTCTTTTTCCCAAAATCACCTCCTTTATTTGACCCTAGGGTTAGATACGTTGATATTATGATTTTATGAGTGCCCACTGGACTACTCGGAGTGAATGATTTTTAGCCGATAAGTTCATATCAATTTATGTCGAATTTTCGGGAAATGAATGACGTAGGGACAGACAAAAGACTGCTCCTCTATCTTTCATCTACCCCTATAGGTTGTATGAATTGACGTTTGGATTCTAGCGTTACGCACGGCAGAATCTTCACTGGCACGAGATATTTGCGGATGAACCTGCATTTACACATCTCGGGTTGTTGTGTGGATTTTACTAACTTGCAGTGTGTTTCGGCTGTGGGCCGGAAAAATTTCGTCAAAACAAAATGCTCTTCAATTTAACGTATATTTCGAATCATGATTAATAATATATAGGGTTTTGCTTCCGATATTCATTTGCATACATAACAATCATTTTCCCATACATATCCTCAAGTAGAGCTTACTTCAAAGAGTGCTTGAAATCGTATTATGGAAAAATTTAACGTCGATAGTTGCTTGGACAGTTCCTGTGAGAAATTGACTTTAATATCTAATTCTTATTTTGTCAATTTCTATATTAAACGAACAATTCATTTTATTTACTTTTTTAATAGGATATTTCGTATTGAAAATATTCCATTTTATTCGTTAGTTGCTAACTTTTATGAATTGTTTGTTTTCCGGTTAAATCTTTATGTTATTTTGTTATTTTTATGTTTGTGTAAATTTGTAATTATTTTGATTTCTTTTTATGTTTTTTGATTTTATTTTTAATTGCGTTTTTCTCACATTTTAAGGTTGTTTATTTGATGATTATGGGTCTGATTTTAAATCTAAATTGTTGTATTTGCGTGCTATTTTCAATTCATTTAAACAAAATATTGTCCTGGCCCAACAGTAATGTTGGGCCAGAACTGAGTTTTGTTTAAATGAATTGGAAATAGTACGCAAATATAACAGGCAGATTTAAAATAAGACCCACAAAACATCAAGTAAACACCTTAAAATACGAGAAAGACATAATTAAAAGACATAATTAAAATACAAAATCAAAAACATAAAAATAATTTAAAAATAATAACAAGATGTACCAAGATCAGCACAAAATAAACATAGAAATTTGACCGAAAGTTGACAATTTATTTAAAAGAGCAAGAGTTAATGAAAAGTGGAAGTAAAATTAAATGATTTTAATTGGAAATAATTCAATTAAAAATTAAAGAAATGAATTTTCAAACTAAACCAAGAAATATAAAAATTAGAACTAGATTACACAAATAATTTCAAGGTCAAATTTTGTTTTATCGCAGTAAACTTAACAATTAAGGTATATATACTAATCGTACGAAGAGAGAGAAAACCAAGATAGTAATAAAAGGCAAAATTCAGTAGCATACAAGGAAATAAGACAACAACCAAATCCAAATAACGTAGACGATCAGAAAATGCCAAGATATGAAGAAAGCACAGATAAAATCTATTGGAAACAGATGATAGACTCACAGAAAATTCAAGATCGACCAATCCCACTAAAAGGATTACGAGGATTATTGATACTAATGTGGGGTTTATGGTTTGTGTGACCTTAACCCTAAATAGAACTTTTCTTGCCCTCCAATAGTTACCCGTTGCTAGGCAACGTTGGTGATGTAACCATTGGTTTTGAGATCACCAAAGGTGAGCGCTATGAGAGAACTGCTCTGGCCCAACCTAAAGATGGGTTCAACGCACTACCGATAGAAGGTTCACGTGCGCTTTCTTTTCCTGGTCCTTTACTGGTGTATCTGATACTATTGTCGACAAATTTATTCTCTAGCTTGTTCCTGATTCGAGTTCATTAACCTTGATGCTAACTGGCTTTTAGTACAATTTATGCAAATTTAAGAGTCAATCATGATTATTTATTCAATAACAAAACAATATGGTAATAAAAGAAATCTCAGTCTTTAGTTTGAGCGGCACGTCATTTGGCACGCTCGGATTTTCCCGGACAATGCTTGAGCGGCTTGCTCGCGGGTTTCGTGGCTGCCGTTGTGTCTCTATAGGCCAATGGGACCGGCACGAACACTAATGGGTAGGTTACCGCGTCGCCCTCTTGGCACGCCTATAACGCCTCCTCTAGGCCGCGAATTTGAGTCTTCTGGCTCTGGTTGAGCTGTTTTTCTTCAGCCCAACCCTTTTGTGCAGCGGTCATCTTCTGGAAAAGAGCTTTTACTTTCCTCGGCTCTCCCCAGGTTACCTTAACCTGCTGAATTTCTCTGGTTAACTGTATGATCTGTTGATGTAACTCCATGTTTGTTCTCCGTGAATTGTTCAATTCTCGCTGCAGGATCCGACAGGGATCCATATCTACTAAAGAAGATCATCATTAAATCGTATGACCTCTCACAAACGTCGTTCGTCTCCCTTATATTTCTAAGTCAGAATATCTTATCGCAACGGTTCACTATGATCTTGTATTATTATTTATCTTAAGAAAAAACGAAGATGAAGTCTAGATATATTGCCGATCTGGAGCCGTTTCATTGGGCCGATATCGGTGGATATGAATCGGTCAAGTCGATGTTGAAAGATGAAATCGAGGAACCACTTAAAAACGGCAAAGAATTCGTGAAAGGGGTTCTGTTTCACGGGCCGCCGGGATGCTCCAAAACGATGTTTGTGCGCGCCTTGGCCACCGAGACTGGACTGAATCTCATTTCCATTAAACCGTCGACAATCATACGAGGCTACGTCGGTGAGAGCAAGATGCTATTGAGGCAGATATTCGATCGGGTTGTCGCGTTGCAGCCGTCGATTCTGTTCATAGATAAAATCGACATGATTTTCCCCAGTCGAGATCCTTTGACCGTCTCATCGGTTTCGCAGCGAATCATGACCGAATTACTGATGTTTCTCGGTGGAATCAATGAAAAGCTCAATGTGATTTTTGTGGCAGCTACAAATTTCAAGGACAAACTCGATGTGGCGGTCATGAGGTCAGGTCGGATGGGATTGCATTTTGAGATCGGTTTGCCCGATCAGGTTTCACCGGAATCGATTTTGGGTATAACTTTCTCGGACCAGAATGATGGATTTATCTTTGCTGATGATGTCAAGGAGAATTTCTCGGCAATTGCTGAGCGACTCAGTGGGAAATCCGGCGCAGAGATCGTTAAGTTTGGGAGGCAGGTCAGGCTGGGTGTCAGAAGGGCGTTGCCATTGGATACGAGATATACATCCAGCGGAATCCTCATTAGGAAGTGCCATGTGGATTCGTGCTTGTCAGGTATGGCTATTGAGGGGAATGAAATCAGCTGTGAATTTCAATCAATTTCTATCGGATCGATAAATGATAACGTGCTCAAAGTTCCCTTCGAAACCGGAAACAAATTCAATATCAATCGTGATGAACTTTTTGATTGTGAGGATCTTGTTGAGGACATACCGAGCTTTCTACTTGACGGTTTGCAATAATTGTGTATTGTTTCCATAGGAACTGATTTGTTCCAGATTTCGGGAAATGCTTGATCGTATGCGATATTTCTGGTTGAGGTAAAATGTCACTGGTTAAACACTTGGAATCCACGATGCAGCAGACCATTTTCATTCGCTCATCGGATAGACTGGCGTATGTTTATTGATATGTTGATATTTCCACTTGGTTTGTGCATCATTTATAAGACAAAAGCGATTTCTCAACTCATAGAAGTAATAAATCACGGCAACAGCAAAAGGTTTGTCCAAATTTTACCACCAGTATAATTGAAGAAAGATATGGTTGTCGTTGTCGATGGCACGGACGAGATGAGCGATGATTTCTGTGAAGCCGTGTAGCTGACTTTGGTAAATTTCCGTCTTACGTTACTAAATTTCTAATTATTCAATATTTCTCCTTATTGCCGAACTTCATTGAAACCAAATCGGATGTTGTCAGGGAAATTAAACATTGAGTTTCATTATTTAAAAATTTTGACATTTTGGCAATCAATTTTGACATTTTCTAAAACCTAACCCCTTAATGAAAAACCAAAACATTAATAACGAAGACAGAAATCGCATTATACAAGCCTATATAAAAGGGCATAGTGCCTCGGATTTATCATCAATTTTGGGTTTTAAAAGAACCACTATTTATAGCATAATAAAAAAGTATATAAACCATGAATCTATTGAAAAAAAGCAAAGGGGAGGTCAGCGGAGAAAAAGCTTATCAGAGCAAGATAAAGAAGCAATCAGAGGATGGATTGATGAAAATTGCGCGCTTACTTTAAAGCAAATAAAGTCGAAGATTGAGCTTGAGAGAGGTGTGGTAGTAAGTCAAAGCACGATTAATAGATGTATAGGTGGATTTGGTTATAGTATGAAGCGCATCAATATAATGCCGATAAAAAGGAATACCGTGGAAGTTATTGAACTTAGAGCCCAATATGCGAATCGTTTTATGGAATTATTGTCAACTATCGATGATTCTAAAATTTTTTTTATCGATGAAGTCGGATTCAATGTTTCTATAAGATCACGAAGAGGAAGATCTTTGAAAAATAAACGTGCTGTTCAAAATGTTTCTTCTATAAGAGCACGAAATATATCTGTTTGCTGTGCCATGAACAAAGAAGGGATTTTTAAATATTTTACTCAGACTAAATCGTATAATACACAAAGTTTTCTTGAGTTTATACGCTTAATAATTGAAAAAATGTCATCTTTGAATATTTCAGGTGCAATTTTTATAATGGACAATGTTCCATTTCATAAAAATATTGCAATAAAAGAAGAAATTGAAATATCAGGACATAGAATCCTATTTTTGCCACCTTATTCTCCATTTCTAAACCCTATAGAGAACCTATTTTCAAAATGGAAACAATTTATACGTAGTTCGAGACCTGAAGGTGAAGATCAGTTATTCGAAAATATTGAGAATGGTTCTTCCCTTATTTCATCTGATGATTGTAAAAATTATTTTAGGCATATGTTAGGGTTTTTACCTATTTGCATAAGAAATGAGCCGGTTATTGATGAATAAAAGTAGTATTTTTATTTACTTTCTCATTTTTTTTAATTTTATTAATTTATTAATTTATTAATTTAATTTTTAATTTATTTTTTAATTTTCTTCTAAAATTAACAAAATGTCAAAATTGATTGACAAAATGTCAAAATTGATTGACAAAATGTCAAAATATGATGAAAAACCCTGTATTATTATTATTATTATTATTATTGTTGGGCTATAATCCATAATTTAAACAAAAACGAGAAAATTGTGTAAATTAAAACAAAATAATTAATGAGGTTTGGAAATTATCAATATAGCTGCTGTAACATAAGCACGTACCGCAGGCAGAAATCAAAAATAAAATAAAACATATTAAATAAAACAAAATAAAAACATAACAAAATTAAATAAAACAAATATTAATAAAAATCATTGAAAAGCCTACAGATGCAGAAAGAAACACAAAACTAAAATATAAAACCGCCAAAACCTTGCAAAAGAAGGTTTAGAAAATACATAGGTGGAAGCGGCGACCAAAAATTTAAATATCAAAGGGTAAAAAGAGAAACAATCAAAGAGAATGGTTAAATAATAAAAGATAAAGATTTACCAAAAATTTAGAAAATAATATCAAAAAATAGAGAAAAATAAGCAGAAAAATAAAATATTTAAAATAAAATAAAAGCAATAAAACTTACCAAAAAATAGCCGAAAAAGGCTCAAAATTCTCTGATTGGTAGCACCCAGGCATGAAAACACTATATATACAGCAGTCATTTTCATAATTTTTAGACTTTTAGACATTTTGTTGACAAACAATTTTTGTTAGACATTTTGGAGAGAAATTTTGTAGACACAAAATTTTTAGACAGTTGTTGAGAAAATTTGTTTTAGACAATTGTTTAGTCAATGTTTATGCCGATGTATGACAATTTTTCAAATTTGGATGCTTGATTGAAAAACTTGTCGATTGTAAGTATTGTTTTTTGTAGAAATATATTTTTCTAATTTAATGTTTTGTTTAATTTAACTTATTCTGGATGGCCGCGATGTCTTTTGGCATTGCTCGACAGGTTCCTCCTAACTTATTTATATTCATTTTATATACATTAGTTGTGGAGAATGGCAGGGCAACATTCAATTCTGGCCGTTAAATTGGCAGGACGTTGACGTGTTGCTTTGTCACAATCCACCCTTCGGTGTCTACTTAGTCTGGTCAGGCCGTGTTGCACTGATCACGGGGTAGGACACCGTCGGAATTCACCGCGGCGGCCATTGCGATGTTGGTTGGAGCGGTAAGAGGGTAAACTGCGGGACGATCGCCATAATTAAAGGGATAACATTTTTGTAAATGTTTAAGTAGGAAAATTGAATTTTTAATTTAACTCCTGCCGATTATTATATTATTAAGGTTACGACTAGTGATAGAAATTTAGGTCAACGAAAGCATAAAGTAGGGTTAAATCACGTACATTGTTTGATAATCATCGCGGTGGAAAATTAAAATAAAATGATACATTTTGGCATAGATCTGTGAGATGATAATATAGAGATTTATGAATAGTGGTAACTGTGGCGACCATAGGAAAGCAAATATGAGTTGTTGGACTAAAATAATGACCTTATAATAATGCATTCATTTCAATTTACCATAGGCTAACGCTTGTATGAAACAAGGAATTTTCCATAAAATAAAGGCGGAACACTGGCCAATTTTTGAAAAATATTTTAATAAATAAACAGTAATGATGACAAATTGATATAGGAATTGTAGAAATAGATGAGAATGGACAAGCGTATAGATAGAAAGAGACGTAAGACCTTCCATCGGCAGTCAGGAACCCGAAAGTGAAAATATCATGAGGAGTAGTTCTAGAAATGGAGCTCACCTGCTCATGAATTTTCAGCTGTATATACAGTACCAACATGAGTTTGCTCATGGCTATATAGTGGTAGGATTAAAATTGTGAGGCGTCTGGGTGAGACAGCATAGACCCTAGGAAAAGAAGGTATTTTGATCGAGGAGGATAAGTTTGAATAAGCTTTGTACAGACTTAAACAAATTAATTACACCCAGTACAACAGCATTATTATTATTATTATTATTGTTATTATTATTATTATTATTATTATTATTATTATTATTATTATTATTATTATTATTATTTTTATTATTATTATTATTTTTATTATTTTTATTATTATTATTATTATTATTATTATTATTATTATTATTATATTTATTATTATTTTTATTTTATGTTTATTATCATTTTTAATTTATTATTATTATTATTATTATTATTTTTATGATTATTATTATTATTATTTTTATTATTTTTATTATTATTATTATTATTATTATTATTATTATTATTATTATTATTATTATTATTATTATATTATTATTATTATTATTTTTATTATTTTTATTATTATTATTATTATTATTATTATTATTATTATTATTATTATTA
Source organism: Schmidtea mediterranea (assembly GCA_022537955.1). NCBI lineage: Eukaryota > Metazoa > Platyhelminthes > Tricladida > Dugesiidae > Schmidtea > Schmidtea mediterranea. The sequence continues at coordinate 38,547,418 of CM039681.1, forward strand.
TTATTATTATATTAAAATTAATGAAGCGCCAAACTTAAAAGTGATGATTATATTTGAAGATTTAAAGCTGGTGCCATCTCAATTGGATGGATTTGTCAACAAGAAGGTCTGCATGTCGTTACCAAAGGACACAGAAGAATGTCTAAAGCATATGATATATAAAATTTTGAATATCAAAAGTTCTGTTGAAGACATTGAAGAGTTAGTGAAAAATCTTCATGGATTCAGTCCAAAAGATATTAGATGGTTTTTGAAAAGCGCTTCCGTGAAATATTCTAGGACAGACATGCGTCAGTTAATAGAGTTCAGTCGAGAGATTGAAAATACCTCAAAAAAACTGGATCATCAATCTCAACCGTTGCATTGGACTGATATCGGTGGTTATGAGACGGTCAAGACGATGTCAATCGAAAACATAGAAATGCCAATAAAACACGGATTAGAGATTCTCAAAGGAATCCTGTTTCATGGGCCACATGGATGTCCGAAAACGATGTTTGTCAATGCTCTGGCCACGGAATGTCAACTGAAAATGTTCAATGTTGGTCCTTCTGATATAATGCGCGGGATTGTCGGAGAGAGTGAAGCTGCGTTTCGGGCAATTTTGTCTCAAGCCTTAGAGTCATCACCATCTCTCATTTTCATTGAGAAAATTGACTTGCTAATTCCAAAACGGTCGTCCAATAGCAAATCAAATGTGTGCGAGCGAATTCTTAGTGAATTGATGACATTCCTCAGTGGAATAGAAACGAAGAAGAATCAAAATGTGATGATTGTCGCCACAACTAATGAATTGCATCATGTTGACGAGGCACTATTACGCCCGGGTAGATTGAGTCTCATAGTTCCTATTGGGCTTCCCGATCAGAAGGATAGGGAATCTATTTTGAAAATTGGCTTTTCAGATTTGAATTTTCAAACGGAACATGAAATTATAAGCAATATTTCAACAATTGCAGAATCTTTGACAGGTCTATCCGGAGCGGAAATTGTAGGCATTGTTCGTGAGATGAAGAGAAAAGCAGAGTTTTATAATTATAATGAAAATGTATCGGATTCTTTACCCACGATCAAATATTAATACTTCCGTGAGGCAATATCGGCTTCATGCAGTATCGGGTCAATGATCGAACTGTTGAAGATCAGCTGTCAGGAGCCAAGCTTGGGTCAACTCAACATTCACAAATAGATCACATCAAATGAAATGAAAAATCTATTTTTATAATAAATTGTTTATAAAATTTGTTATAATAATAATAATGATGATGATAATAATAATAATAATAATAATAATAATAATAATAATAATAATAATAATAATAATAATAAATTTTTATTGTTTTAATTTAAGAACTGAAAACCCATATTTTATTTTCATGGATCTCAGTGTGCAGTTTGGTGTACTCGTGGACTTACGTTATTAAAAAGTTAAATGTTGTCTTGCATTTTTTAATTTGCTAATTCAATTTATATCTACTATAAAAAAAGGCTTCATTTATATAAAATTCTAATAATGATACTCAGCTCATTCACAAATATATTTCTCAACTCATTTATATCTTCCTGATTCCATTTCACTCAATCCACATTCTATTTAATCATTAGGATACCTAATTTATGTAATCTACAATCCAAGGCTAGCGTACAAATTTATTGTGATCGCTCAATAATTGTTGACTGGCGTTTGGTGGTTTACTGACCTTGATAACCCGGCATACAAATCTTTATGCCTGCCCGCTTCTTACCCGTTGTTAAGCAACGTTGGTGATGTAACAAGGGGTTGTGAGTCTGCTAAAGGTGAGTTTCCCTGCAGAGACTGCTCTGGTACATACTCCGGTTTGTTTCAGCGAGCTTTCAACTACATCTCTTTCTAGTCAATGTATTTCAAGCAACTACTTTTCAACCCAAACTCTTCTTTCGAATTCCACAGCATGAACTATTAAACTTATCATAAACTTTTCAAAAGAAACAAGAACTACAGAACAAAATGTATTAAATTTAGCAAGTTGAAATTTATTCATTTAAGTCACCGATTACTAGTTTTGTTCTGCCATGCCCGGTCAGGGCGATTTCGGTCGGAGTTACTCGTCGACGTCGGGGGTCCATGCTCCATCTACTATCACCAGTGGCTATGCTACTGAGTTACCTTCTTGGCTTGCCATTAGAGCCGTTTATAGGCCATGTATTTGGGTTTCTGGATCTGTGTGATATGCATTTCCGCCTTCAACGACTTCTGCGTCTAGGACAACTACTGTTATATCTTATTTACCCGGCTCGGTTCACACCAGGTGGTCTTGATTTGGCATATTTCTCCGGTCATCTGCAGCAACTGTGTGTGGAGGTCGCTGTTTTGGTGTCGTGAGCGAAACATGTTCATGGATGAAGGAATAAACAGTTATGAGTGTTGGTGACTAGAACAATTATAAAATAAAAATGTCCACTGCTGACTTAATAAGCATTTATGGATTTCGTTGATTAGATTAATTACACCAGCTGTCACTGAGATAAATTCCGCTATAATTCAAGTTGATACATAAATCAACTTGGCGTAATTTAGTTTTTGTGAATGCATTTCAGCCATTTTTTAAATGGCTGCTAAGTAAGTTGTTTTTTATATTGTTATATAACTTAAAGTTAAATTTTAAGAGTTGAATTTTGATTTCATAAGGAAATATGATCATAATTCAAGCTCTTAAATATAACTTTGATCAACTATTTCATATATATTATTATAAATAATATTTAAGAAAATTAGTAACAATAACTATTCTCCAAACATATGTATTTTTTTTCGGATATTATTATTCAAAAAATGTGATTTAAATTATTTTTGAACTTATAAAAATTATTATGTGCATTAAATAATTATATTTTTTTATACATATTTTGTCAAAAATCATCGATTATGTACACAAAATAATTTGGTTTATGATTATTTTTTAAAACTTACCAATATAATTTAAAAATTTATGCTTTTTTTCGGATTTCAGGTTTTGCTTTTTTCGACAGAAATATCTGAAATATTAGATTAATTTTAGTTTTAAGGGTAAATCTTATGAAGATACATCCTCATTTACTCGAAATTTCCTAGCAAATACCTCAAAATTTAAATTAAAAAATTTTTTCCGCCATTTTTCTTTCTAAAATTATCTCAAAAATGTCTATAAAATTATTTATTATAGGGATTTTTTCAACTTCGGATGGCTACATGTTAAAAGTTAGCATGCATGTTTTATTATAGGTTGAGTTAATGTGCATTATTTTATTTCTCTATCACTTTTTGTGTCTCTATAGTTTAGGGTTTGTCTCATTGACGATTTTACAAGCAACCTCAAGGTGAGTTGGTGTGTTTATATGCTATAAATTTATTGATTTTCTTTTATATTATAGGTAATTTATCTCAGTGACAGCTGGTGTATAAGATACAACGCAAACAAACATTAATGATGCGTATGTATTCTCAGGGTTACTGTACTTTCAAAAATTATAGTCACAACTCAAAACATGTACTTTCACAAAATTGTATCAGTTTTCCGCTGACTGGTCTTACTTCTTTAGTCTGATCTCGTACGCAAAAAATGGATTTTAATTCGTAAATATATCAAAAGATCTGAGCGAGAAAAATTCTATTTACTTAACACAACAAAAGACAATAATGGATTCAAATAAAATATTTTCGTTTAGATTCACTGATTCTAACTTGAATTTTCGGTGTTGCCATTTGTGATATCGATTGGCATAAGTGTAGTTGCCATTGTTTGCAAGACCATCAACTGATTTTCCGGACGTGGTTGTCTTCTTCGATTTGGGTACTTGCATGTTGGGTTTCATTGTTGCTCCAATCTATGATTGTTGTGTGAGGTTAGTGGCGTTTGTAACCTTGACCCCTTACATACAATGCTATGCGACTATCACTAGTTACCCGCTGCTAAGCAACGTTGGTACTGTAACCAATGGTTCTGAGACCGTCAAAGGTGAGCTTTGCTTCCAAAACTGCTAAGACCCGGTCTACAGCTGGTTCAGTGAGCTACCAATAGAAGGTATACACTCGTCTTGCTTTTAGGTTCCTTACTTTCTTTACGCGTTTCCTCATCTAATTTGTAGTCTAGCCTTAGTAAAAAATGTCTTGGCGATGGAAATATTAACCCAATAAAGAGTAATCATTTGGTTGTAATACTACAAACGATTTTATTTACAGATGGAGATTGAATTTAAATCCCCAAGAACTTCATCCAATGTTATTTACAAGCGTCTTCGGTTATCTCTTGGTGGTTGAGATCCTCAGCGCCCTCTTCCTCGCATAATTTTAATCAAGTAGCTTGGTTTTTTACTTCCAAACAAATCATCTCAATGAATGAACAAATTACAATATCAGATTTTATTAGATTATTACAAATGTTTATCATGTGCAATCCGATGTTACATTTACATCAAACCACATTTCACAATGATACTCACAATCAAAATTCAATTAGTTTTTAGTTGCAGGAGCCGTCGGCGCTCACTCTCTGCTCGCTCTGGCCTTGTATGAGTCTTCGGCTTCCTTTGAGGTTCATTTGGACATACCCGATCCTGATAAGCAACTTGTGCCGGGGCGAATAACAAGGGGTACGTGACAGCATTCCTCTCTTGGCTTGCCACTACTGCTACTTCTAATCCTCTAATTTGAACCTTTTGAGCTTGATTCAGGGCCTTCTCTTCTTTCCACCCTTTTTGGGCCACGGTGAGTTGCTAGTAAATTCATCTCACCCGGGAGGGTTCGATCCACGTGGCTTTGGTTCGCTGGAGCTAGCGACAGAGTTGCACACATTGCTGGTGCAGGTCAATATTTTCCCGTCACAGCTTTTTTAGCTCCAGTCCAATCTCTTTGATTGCGTCCATGGCTGAATTTATTGGCATAATTAATAACTTCCATTAGCTACAAATTTACAAAAAAATATACAAAATATACAAACAAAAATATACATGGAGGTAACAGGTTTAATTTTAATTAATCGTATACTGAATTTCCGATAGTGATCCTGATTAAATTCTCCAATCACAACATCACAATCTACATCTACAATAGAGTTTTTCCACTAAACCAAATTAGATTTAACGACTAAAACATTTATTTTTTTCATTACAAATTTAGTACAGATTCATTTTGTAATTCTATGGCCTTAATTTTTTTTTACGCTTTAGAAGACATCGTGAATAGGCATGCTCCTCGCTCCTTCTGTTGGTTAGTATCTTCAGAATGTCGGGTTGAAGACGATGTTTGGGTACAACTAGATGCACCGGCGCGTTGATCTCAAGGAGGGCCGGATCTTCTGGATTGTATGTTACATTTTAATCGGGTAGGTAGCCATCGGAACTTTGAATGCGCCCACTGGCGATATCTTCACCAACTGTCTACGTTGCAGGTTGGCTTTCTATCGGTATTTTCTTTCGAGGTGTTTGAATTGTTGAAGTGCCACCTCGGCTTCATGGCGATTTTTTCGAGCCGGATTTCGCCCTGGCTCTCGTTTTATGGCGAGACTAGGCAGCTCTACGTCTTTGTCATACCGATTCTGATTCCAGAGAGGCCATTCTGGTGTACCGTGCGTAGATAGGGAGTATCCACGATCCAACAGGGCTTGTCAGTAACGTCCGGCGAATCTGTTGGGGATCGTCAATGTGGTGCGGTTGTTGTTCGTCCAACGTTTCCGATAATTTCCTGTTACTAGTACATTAAATATCATTGAAATTTTAATATGCGATATCATACATCGCTGATTCCCAATAGTTTATTCACAAAACACAAACAAAAAGATAACTCCTAATTAGCTGAATATACATGAAGTGTTATGAAAACGGAAATATCTCATTCATTATGAATAAATGGTATTATTTTACGATTACTCGATTGTGTGTATGCTCTCAGACTAGGTAACTTACTCCCTTACGGATCGAACATAATAAAGCCATTTCTAATTCGAATCAATCGTACTCATAGTTAATAACGGACAAACATACTTTATCTTTGTCCCCCGGAATCATAAGAAATACGACGATTTCTTACCCATGGAAGCATTTATTTATCGAGATTCTTATCGAGAATGAAAAATAAATGCAATCTACTTTATTTATTGATGATTACTACTCCTAATAAGTTACGAATAAAACTGAATTTACATTATGCATAGAATAATACAAAAGTGAAAAATCATTACTAAAACATAAACCAAATACACATTTTTATTAAATTAAACTTATTTAAATTAAATCTAAATTTTAGGTATCAGCAATGAAGTGTCCTACCCGTCGCATGGTCAACTGGCTTATACTGGCGTTCTTCATTCTTCGCGGAACTAATGCTGTGATGAATTTCATCGCGTTTCTTCGATCGATTGGCATTCAAATTTGACATATTGTGGAAAATAATGAAACTTACCAAGTCAATTGGTATTTATATTGAGTTCCATGACGGGAATGAATCAGGCCACACGTGACAAGAATTTTATTTTTCCATGATTCGTGGCCGCTGATTATTGGCCAAATTATAATTTTTTCTCACCAATTTCTTCTAAATGATTATTCCTTCTAGAAATTTTGGTGATTCATATCACTAGCAGCAGTTCTGAGCGGTGTGTGGATGTGCGTTAATATTAGATCTCTTCTATTTCTTCTAGTTGATGCACACGGAGTTTCGAGAGTTAGGTAGTGTGTGGCTGCTCAAAGTCACACGGGGAATTGATTTATATTTACGTAATATTTGACATTTATTAGTTTTAGAGAATAACTTAAGTTTGAAATTTAGCTATCCTGACTTTCTCTCTGACTATCCTATTTATTTCGATATATCCGATGCCACTATGATAAAGACGGTTATCTTCCGCCGCAGATTCAGAGCTGTTGTCGGCTATATCCAAATTCCAATTTCCTCGATTCCCAATGACACTTCTCGAATGCATTCCATGAGAAACGATCGCGATCCTCTTAAAGACTAAATGACTAATTGAGGACAACTATAATTTATCTTCGATATTGATTGAGTGGCAATTCGTGTTTAACTTTTCTTATGAATAATAATAAGAATAGAAGATCTTCGAGTACCAGATGTTCTAAATCATTACTGTTGAAATGATAGTATCTAATGGCGCGTTGATAAATGGGATGCTTAATGGCCTCCTAAATTTTATTCTGCGTTTGGTCCTATTGGAAATTACCTGTATATGGCCGTGGCTATATTACAATTTTTGTGGTAGCACGCAGCCTTCCGGATTGTGGAATCAAAGGTCAAATTACGTCTACAGCACAGTTGTCATAATTTGCGCAAAGGTCAGTGCAGATGCATTCGAACAGTTGCGCCTGGGAATAATGCGTGACCTACGACATTCAATACATTACATATGATTTATTTATATTAAAGTGTATTTAATATTTATTTTTGGAAATAAGATGTGTAGAATTCGGGATAAAAATGTTTAAAAAGAGATGCCGCAAATCTCGGGCAAATGCTAAAAGAAAGAATTCGTTAAAGTTTTGACAACTTTATAAAGATTTTTTCGATAAATAATATCTGATCATTTCTGTTAGATTAGAGCGGGACGCGCTTAACATCTTGGACATCGGGCTTCCGTGTATATGGTATTCCATTTCGAGAATAGAAATTCGTTTCGATGTGATTAACACATCCAAATACCGGTTTTTTGATGTCTTCCTTCTTGATGACATCGCCCAATCGCCAACCATATAGCCAACTAGTCAAAATCGGAAATCTAAATTTGTCTTCTGGGTTTTTTTTGTTGCGCTCCTGCAAAAATGCATATCTAAAACCAGTAGAACAACAAAATTAGAAATTATTCAATTGAATTTGTGACCTTCCTAATTGTTCGTGTGACACTCCATCCTTAAGGAGAGCTCGTTCTTCGTCAGTCAACGGGTACATATCTGGAGGAATGTCAGTTTCCAATTCCCTCAAACGTTTGTACATCTCGATATCAGGATTTGGAATGCATAATCTGAAGTCTCTTTTCTTTAAAGCGTCAAGTTTCTTAGCTACATCTTCGCTTATTTTAGGAGTTTCCATTAATTTCTTTCTCATAACGTCTCCAGCGGTTGATCTAACATTAAGTAGACCCAATTTTTTAAAGCGTAAATAAGCTGCGAATTCAGCTTGTGCTTCCAGTTTATACCGATCCGTAAGGGCAGCTTGGCTGTTGACATCGCACGGGAAATTTCTAGCCATTATTTGGAATCAATAGATAAATTGATTAGAATTTCGTGATCCATCAATTTTTTTATATTCGTTTGTAAGCATATCCGGGTTTTTAAGACACCTTGATGCATGATATTACTCCATTCCCAAATTGAATCTGCCGTAATCAGACAATTTTTATGTCACTCACGTGACATTTTTGTAGTTTCATAGAGCTTGACAATATATAAAAATTAACCTGGAGTATGCCACTAATATTTAAGTGTAAATTATCGGATAATGGCCACATTTTCTGCTTATATAATAGAGAGTTTGGAAAAAGTAAAAGCATCAAAAGTTTTAAAATATAAATTCTATTTATCTATTTTGTTGGTGTTTTCTGGTGAAATATTATAGTGACAGTTATTAATAAGGCTGCCACCTCAACAGAGTGCCAAATCTTGAGACTAAACTAAAATGCAAAATTCATTATTCGTTTATTCAATTTTTATTGCGATTGCGATTATCACATTTGTTGGGTCATTATTATTGAAAGTCAATTCCCTCTGACTCTTCGTGTCCTTTTCAAATCAAATAAGTAAACCCAACACAGAATAATTTTATTTGCACTTTACCACAGTTACAACTCAATCCGATTTATTTCAACGTTATGTAATTACAATTTGTGATTTATTTGCACTGGTGGGTTACAGGGTTCCAAATCTTGCTTATCCTTCTAGTTGCCCTCGTAACGCCATACAAAATGATTCTGATCCACTTGGCACCCGTTGCTAAGCAACGTTGGTAATGTGTTCAAGTGGTGGATTGTCCGCAAAAATTGAGTATTATCGCTAGTACTGTAATTGCCCGGACAACCCTCGGGTTCAACGAGCTGTCGATAGAAGACCTGTGCTCGCTTTTGATTCTTAGGTCCCATTATTCTCCTATCTCTTTCAAATGTTAACCTATACTCTCATATCATTCATTGTTATGTCTATTCCCATAGTCCTTCTCCTTGTTGTCCATGTCGAAGATTATTCTTTGGCCTGTACACCCTTTGTTATGTTAAATACACCCACATTATATCTTTCACCTTTATCCCTATTATAACTACAATGTTTCCCATTATTATTACTAGCATTATCATTGTTGCCATAATATGTATTACCTTTATTAATTGTCACTACCAATACCTTTATTAATATTTTTATAGCTATAACTACCATTATATTTATTGTTATTACTACTATGATTATTACTACTATTATTATTATCATAATTATTATCATCATTACTACAAATACCATGATTATCACTATTATCATTATTATCATTATTATTATTATTAATATTATTATTATTATAATTACCATTACCCTTATCATTATCGTTACGTTTATTAAGATTTTGTAGGGATCCGTCCTTATTCCTCAGCGTTAAAAATTGTTTATTGATATACAACATTAGCTGTAGTCCATCTATATTTTTTCGTTTTTCGATAAAGTATTTTTGTAAATTCGAAACTTTTAGCAGCGTTCCGCCCTTATTTTACGCATTCCATTTTTACGTTACTATTTTTGTTAAGTATTTGAATTAGTTCGGAAAATTTGAGCAGCGTCCCGCCCATATTTTCCGCCTCAACTCAAATTAATTTATTTAATTCTTATTTAAAAACATTATTTTTCATGATTTTGGTCGTTCGGATTAATCTTTTTCCGATGGCTATTCATTTTAACTGTTGCAACGATTTCGCAATCTTCCCCGCTACCCATTCCCTCTTTTTGTCCTTAAGATCTATTTATGTTCATATTATAGTTAATGAGTGCCCACTGAACTACTCGGTGTTAGAGATTTTGAGCCGATTGTTGTTAAAAATTTATGTCAATTTTACAGAAAACGGATGGTGAAGGAGCAGCCAATAAACTACTCATTTACCCTCCAATTTCCCCTATGTACGGATAATATTGACGTTCCAACTCCTGCGTTCCGCACGCTGAGTCTTCACGGGTACATATCATTGGCGATTTTCCACGCTCTTACACAAATCTGTACTATGTAGATTTTGCTTTCTTGCGTTATGTGATGGCTGTGGGCCGGAAAAGGAATAACAAATAATAATTTACCATAGCATTTGGAATAAAAGTTTCGATGCACTAAGGCTGTAGATATAAAATATTTATTCAGCATATCACATCGGCTACATACATTTGAAATTCATTGTATCCATTTCATAAAATTTACTTCGAAAATCCCATAAATTTAATTCGATAAATCATTCTGAAAAATCATCCATAAATTCAATTAAGAAAAATCACCCATAAACTCGATTCGAAAAATCATCCATAAATTCAATTGGAAAAACAAAATTATCCATAACTTCAATTTGCAAACCAAAAATCATTCATTAATTCGATCTGAAAAGTCATACATAAATTCAATTGAAAAATTACCCATCAATTCTCTTCGAAAAAATCAACTAATAATGTTGCACCAGTTGAGAGTGATCGTGTTCAGGCAAAACACTTACCCGTGTTAATTGCCTGAATGCACGGCTCTCAACCAGCTACACAACCAGCTACACAGTTCTATAATGAAATTTTTTCTCCGAAAAATAAGACTGAAAATTTGTGAAAACACATCGGTATTTATACCTATTTTTCTCGCGTGTGAAATTTGATGCAGTAAAACAAAATTCGACCTTGTTATTTTCTAGTAAATTCTATTCTTTAATTTTATTATTTTTTGATTTATTTTTATAATTTTTTATTTAAGACTTTTATTGAATTATTACTAATTCAAATTTTCGATTTAAATTTCATTTTAATGAACTTTTGTTAATTTTTTCAATTTCGTCGAATTTGTTGTGTTTTCTTGTTATATTTGTGTAGGTATCGTGCGAATCTTGGTGCATTTTGTTTTTATTTTAATTTTATTTTTATGTTTTTGATTTTATTTTTATTTATATTCTCTCAGATTTTAAAGTGTTTAATTGGTGTTGTATATTGTATTTTAAGTTATCTTGGTGCTGGGTTTTCGTGCTGTATTACTGATGCATTTAAACAATTCTCAAGGCTATTGGTGTGCTGGCCCAACAGCACCCTTCAACCACCGAATAAATTTAATTATCTTAAGGTAGGTTATCCAATGGATAATCACCTTTTCTGATAGATAACTTTTGACTTTAAGTGGGTTAGACTCTTTTACTGACCTGACTAGACTACTCGTTTAATTACTCGTTTAAATAATTACCTCCCCATACATCAGTGGCGCCCATTTAATATTGTTTAAACCAATTTTCCCTTTTCTATTACACGCCGGGTTTACCTCATCTTTCGGGTTTCCCATTGCCTCGGACTTCACATTGACTCGGGCTTCTCATTAGTAATTAATTTTTTTTAATTAATTTGTTTTTTGTCTTATATTATTTTCTAGTGATCCTAACTAATTTTTTATTATTACTTCCGGACTCGTCTCTCAATTTGGCGTTCAACCATACTAATTTCCTACGATCAATACTAATTTCGAATTTTTGTAAATTTTTTTTAATTAATGTTGCACTTTTATCATTTTGGTGTTTTATTGATTTTACGGTGCTTTTTCGTAATACCCCAAAACATTTTATTTAAAAGTAAAATATTATTTCTTATAAGATATAAGCAATGCAATGTTAAAAATATTTATAAGAGCAGGGGACGAAAAATTGCCAAATTTTGGTATTAGCAAAAATTAAAAAAACAACCTTTTTGCAAATTCAGAGTGTACAAAATAGCGATACAATGAACTAACGAATGAAATATAAGCGTAATGTTGGGCCAGAACACAAACGGCCTTGGAAAATGTTTAAATGGATCGGTAACACACATGCAAACATAACATGCAAATTTAAAATAAACCTATTAAAACATCAATTAAACCCTAGCAAATATGAGGAAAAAGAGAATTACATAAAAAATAATAAACATAAAAATAAATTAAAATAATAACAAAATGCAACAAGATCCGCACGATACAAACACAAACATAACATGAAAACCCAACAAATTCGACCGAAATTTGATAAATTAATAAAAGTTCATGAAAATGAAATATAAATCAAGTAGTAGTTTTTTATTTGGAACTCTCTCTCCACATCCCATCCTCGCAACCTCGGTAGAGCTCTGCTTGGATGTCGGCGTGGGGGGAGATGTAATTTTATGAAATTTTTTGGATTGAATTGAATGGGTCAAGTAATTTTGTATTTTGCATTTAATATATATTAATAAATATTTATGATGTTAAAATCTGTTTTCATGAAATTAATTAACTAATTCGTCGAAATTTTTCCGTCCCACAGCCAAAACACATCGCAAGTTAGAAAAATCAACATACAATTCAGACTCGTGTAAGTGCGTGGAATATCGCCAATGATCTGTGCCCGTGAAGACCCGGCGTGCGGAACGCAGGGGTTGGAACGTCAATATTATCCCGTATAGAAGAAACGAGAAATAAGGAAGAGGTCTTTTGGCTGCCTCCTCGTTTCTCGTTTTCTGTAAACTCGACCTAAATTATTCTACACACGGCTCAAAATCATCACACCAAGTAGTCCAGTGGGCACTCATTAACTATAATGTAAACATAAAATGCGTCTAAGGCCTATTAAAGGGAAAGGTGGAAAAAATAAAATGAAATCGCTGATATGGATCAGAATAATTTAATAAATTCAACTTAACTATAGATCGTAGTTGTTAATCATTATTGTATAAACTACTAATAAAATAAAGAAATTAATTCTAAATTCGAGATTCGACGCGACTATTTTTCCCTATAAATTTAAAATTGAAGTAAAATTAAAAGGAAAAACCATAGACTAATACTGCTATTACAAAATTATCCATAAAAGTAGTAGGATGTGAGCCCGTCAGATACAACCCCACCCACTAGCTTACGTAATCATTACGTAACATTTGACCTCTGCACGCGCTGTTGCTACCTGGAGATTGACCTTTGTCCACTAGTTGCTACCTAGTAATTGACCTTTGGTCAGTGACCTCATGATTACATCACTTGACCACTGGTCAGTGCACACTTATTATGTCACTGGTCACACTTATTATGTCACTACTCGGAGACTAGTTACCTAACTGTTATTATGTCACGTAGTTGTGGACCAACACACCTACCTTCTAGAACCTTCCACACACCTACCTTCTAGAACCTTCCACACACCTACCAACTTCCACACACATACCAACTTCCACACACCTACCTTCTAGAACCTTCCACACACCTACCAACTTCCACACACCTACCAACTTCCACACACCTACCAACTTCCACACACCTCCCTTTAGAACCTTCCACACACCTACCAACTTCCACACACCTACCAACTTCCACACACCTACCAACTTCCACACACCTACCTTCTAGAACCTTCCACACACCTACAATCTTAAACATTTCACACACACATACCAACCAACGATCCACACCGATCCACACACACACACACCGATCCGCACCGATCCGCACCGATCTGCACCGATCCGTACCCATCAGTACCCATCAGTACCGATCCACACCGATCCACACACACACACACCCATCCGCACCCATCAGTACCCATCAGTACCCATCAGTACCCATCAGTACCCATCAGTACCCATCCGCACCCATCCGCACCGATCCGCACCGATCCGCACCGATCTACAACTACGTCTACAACTACGTCTACAACTACGTCTACAACTACGTCTACAACTACGTCTACAACTACGTCTACAACTACGTCTACAACTACGTCTACAACTACGTCTACAACTACGTCTACAACTACGTCTACAACTACGTCTACAACTACGTCTACAACTACGTCTACAACTACGTCTACAACTACGTCTACAACTACGTCTACAACTACGTCTACAACTACGTCTACAACTACGTCTACAACTACGTCTACAACTACGTCTACAACTACGTCTACAACTACGTCTACAACTACGTCTACAACTACGTCTACAACTACGTCTACAACTACGTCTACAACTACGTCTACAACTACGTCTACAACTACGTCTACAACTACGTCTACAACTACGTCTACAACTACGTCTACAACTACGTCTACAACTACGTCTACAACTACGTCTACAACTACGTCTACAACTACGTCTACAACTACGTCTACAACTACGTCTACAACTACGTCTACAACTACGTCTACAACTACGTCTACAACTACGTCTACAACTACGTCTACAACTACGTCTACAACTACGTCTACAACTACGTCTACAACTACGTCTACAACTACGTCTACAACTACGTCTACAACTACGTCTACAACTACGTCTACAACTACGTCTACAACTACGTCTACAACTACGTCTACAACTACGTCTACAACTACGTCTACAACTACGTCTACGACTACGTAGACTTAACAAAATCACTCACTAGTACTATTGGTATTATTATTATACTTTTTACTTCATATAAACGTATGAGTTTCGTTTACCTCATTGATTCATGTTACTTACATGTGATATATTAAAAAATTATATTTACATGAAATTTTCAATTGTTAATTATATTATTACATAAAAAATTATAAAAAATTCATTAAACATAATAAATTAAGATCAAACTCGTCTTAAAAATAAATGTTCAATTCTAAATTATTTAGCTTACTGACTATTTTGTTAGTAGAATATTACATAACAATTTTATCAAAATAATCATAAAACTTTAATAATTAATAAAAAATTATATTTACATGAAATTTTCAATTGTTAATTGTATTTTTACATAAAAAAAAATTATAAAATAATCATTAAACATAATAAATTAAGATCAAACTCGTCTTAAAAATAAATGTTCAATTCTAAATTATTTAGCTTACTGACTATTTTGTTAGTAGTATATTACATAACAATTTTATCAAAATAATCATAAAACTTTAATAATTTTCATGAAAATTTAAGTTTAAAAGCACTATATTGATAGTTTATTTAATTAAAATCAAGTCACTCAAAACTTAAATTTTATCACTGGATTTACAATATTTTAAGAAAATTATTCAACAAGTTTAAAAATTCAACTAAATATAAAAACTTATACAAGACTTACTTTACCAATTTCTATAAAATTTTAAATTTACATCAAATAAAATATATAGATTTATATTCTATTAAAAAATTTAATTATTAAAATAAAAAATAATTCGCCCACGATAGGAGTTGAACCCCCAAACGAATTATTACCGACACCACTGATGTAAGAATTTTGAAAATAACTCATTCAAGATAGGATTTAAACATTGGATTAGTTTATGAAAATAATTAATAGGATTATTTACATGTAAATACTTAACCAAATTCTATAAATTTATAGCAAATATACTGTTTCTAATGAAAATTCAATATTTTGATAATAATTCACGTTGTTAGTAGGATACTAATTTACAAGTTCATTCGACTCTATAAATTATTAGCGATACCATCAACTAATTTCGTTGTGTTTTTATGAAAATAAGTCACTGGTTTACAAATGAAAGTAACCGAAATTTCGGACATTAAAGCTTTATGTAGCCAAAACTGATTAAATAACCATTAAAAAATTCATCAGGTGATACCTATTAAATATTTCAATAATTTATGATTCAAACTATGTATATTATAATACTTTTCGATAAATTTATGGATAAACTATTACATGGTTCGTTATAAAGTTATTTAAAAGGTTAAGAATTTTAACCCTAAATAACGAAAGATAACTTTTAACCCTAAAAGATGAAATATAACTTTTAACCCTATGTGATTAAAAGTTATAACATTATGTAAACCAATAATTACTAAATACCAAGTAAACACATGTCTTTAATAAAGAGTAGTTGGTAAAAAGCATACATATATTTAAAAATCGTTGACAATTTTTAAGTACCTGTTAAAAATGGTTTGAAAATATGAATAAATATTTGAATATTAAATTGAAAATCTCTATTGAAATTAAAAAGTATATAAATTTGTTAATCGTCAATAAACTCGTAAAATTATTGATTGATTAAATGCAATTGTTAATTAGAAATATTATTGACTGAACTAATTTTTTAATAGAAAGTTATTCTTGAAACAACATAAAAATCATATTTCAATAACTTTTCTTTAAATTAATTTTGAAAAAGTAGAAACCACATACTTTATTTTGATTGGCTGTTACTATTTACAACGACATTATTTTGCGATAAATTTAATCGCTAAACTCAAAATACTAATAAATTTATTAAAATTATTACAGTTTTCTTGAAAATAATTTGAAAAAGTAGAAACAAAATACTTGATTTTGATTGGCTGTTACTTTTGATAACGACATTATTTTTCGATAAATTTAATCGCTAAACTCAAAATACTAATAAATATATTAAAATTATTACAGTTTTCTTGAAAATAATTTGAAAACATATAAACTATTTTTCAATAAACTTATTATTATTTAACTAAAACCGGTTGTTGAAAATACTAATAAATTTATCAATTAAAATTTTAATGAAAATAATAATTTGAAAATGAAATTATAGAATACTTGATTTTGATTGGTTAATTCTATTTATTACCAATGACAACGACTCAAATTAATTCAAATTTTAATGTTCAAATTATTTTCTAAATATTATTGGTACCACATTGATAGGAAATCTTGCTATTCAATCGAACATAATTTCATTAATCTTTTTAAATAAATCAACAAAAGTCATTTAAAATTATTATAATGTTGAACTTGTTGCTAATCACCGACTTATTTAAAATTTATCCGAATCTAATTATATGCATTGTAAAACACTACAAGTAATAATTCTTTGATGCTCCTATTAACATTACAACTTTTACATGCTGGACCAATACATTTTCCTGTAAAATGGTCTAACCTTATTTACTATGTTCTTATTACACAATATTCACAATTATCAAATGAATATTCTTCAAAATTCATAGTTTTAACCAATGAAATTATGGTAACTTGTCATATCAGTGAAGTTGTTGATTAATAAGAATCCATCAGAAATTGGCAAATGTTTTTGAAAATGTTATCTTTTGGTAAAATAGATAACGAAACTAGGTGTTATCGTTTTTAAACTCCAAATATTTATCTTTTGGTAATGTATATAGCGTAGTACCCAACTGATTTTTCTTACATAATTGGTGTTTTTCAAAGGATTTTGGCTTACGAAATCCATTTAAACAATTTTCACACCATTTCCAACAAATTCGAACATTACAATCATTATTTTTATGACAATTCATCAAGGATTGTAAATTAGTTACTGTTGTATAATGATATTTTTCACCCTCCTTTATCAATAATAAATAAATTTGATCCAATCCAGTTACTTTTGTTCGGTAAATTATATTTAAATATGGATGCTTCGTTATAAGTTCTTCTCTATCCTCAAAATTTTCGTTAAATCATTACATTAATTGCTAAACCAGGATATTTCTTCACAAAAGTTGGGATATCACACAGTTTCATTGTCATATCGTTAGGATCGTATACGGTAAATATTTTCTTGGTCTATCTTTCTTGATTTTATCAGATTTCAATACAGCCAAAACACTATATATGAAACATAAATTATTGGTATTTTGTACGTTAACTATTACCTTTTTACATATTAGAGCTTTAGGTGTTGGAATATAACAATGTCCAGATAACCTAGATATATTAGAAACTTTGGTTACCTTGAAATTTACTTCTAATATTCGGTTTATTTTCAAACTACTTCTGTTCATTCAACAATATTTTCATTTATTTTCTTTGTACCAATGTCAAGAAAAGTTGTAGTCACTGAAGCAGCGTGATTTGATATACTATCTACTTTGAGTTCCCCATCTTTTTCAAATTCTACTTGGACTTCAAATTGAACTTTTGAATGTTTCATTTCATTGAATGTAATTTTTAATTTTTCCAAAAGAGAAGAACTATTTCCTATAAAAATATATACTAATTATCCCTATTAAAAGTTTAACAATTTATTGAACTACACATACTTTTCTTCAATACGAAATGAATTTAACAGTATAAGAAAAACAATATTTGTTAGCATATTAATAAAAATTAATATACTTTAATGTCCAAATGGATATCCAACCACCTTAAAATCTTCGATAAAATTTTAATGAATTTCTATTATAGTATCAATAAATACCACAAATCATCGACAAAAAGGATAAATCTACTCAATCTTTGAATTTATCTTCGATTCACCTAAAATCTATCATGTTACCAGTAAAGATTGCATTAATAAGCTACAATTTACTGACAATAATTCTATATATAAAGCTAATTATTGATTTCTCTACTTTACATTGGATTTAACCCCTAAAGTTACTGTAATTTAATGAATTACCACATTGAAATTTGTTTACATAAATCCTGCATTAGCTAGATTTATTAAAATGCAGTAAGAATCTTTAATGAATTTCTCTTACATGCAATAGTAAGACCCTAATATCCCAACAAATATTTGATTAAGACTCCTCAATCGTAACCAATTATTAAACTTATCACATTTATTTGGTAAATTACCGATCATTAAAAACTCTACTTTTATCTGTACATACTTAATATTTAACCATAATATTCTCCTTAAAATTGATATATTACTGAGCATTTCATGTAAAACTCTACATTTATCGATACAAACTCAATATTTAGCCATAATTTATCCCTTAAAATTGATATATTACTGATCATTAAAACCATATATTTATCTACACATACTCAATATTTAGCCATAATTTATCCCTTAAAATTGATATATTACTGATAATTTTCATGTAAAATCTAACATTGAATGATTATTTCTACTCAATATTTACCTTTGATTAATTTCTTTTAACACTGTATAAAATGATATACAAATTATTATTACGTCATAATAAATCGAATAAATTTCTCACTCAATATTTCCCTTAGTAACTTACTACATCTTAACTCGATATTCAAACTTGTAAAGCATACTAGAATTGATCAAACTCCCAATCCATAGTGATAAATCTAACCTTTCAATTATATCTAAAACTCTGAAATATTCATATGTTGGAATACTCTCTCTAAAATCGATACAGTTCTCTTAAAAGGTTACGTCAAATTCTCAATAAATTTTTCAATTGAACTTCGATTAGATATAAAATTCATGAAAACTATATCGAAAATCCTAAATTTAAACTAAAGTATTTAACAGGCTCTATATTATACTAAGTGGAAATATATGATAAATTAATATACTAGCTATTATTCAATACATTATTACAAGTTTTAGTCTAATTAAACACAATTTCCACATTGAAGCCAATTTAACGATAAAAAATATTTAATCGAATATCAAAAGTTGATAACTAACTCTTAAATAACCAACTACTCATAAACTTATTAAATACATAATGATGAGGTTAAAATCAATTTACCCTGGATCTACGATGAGGTAGAGAATTCGAACAAGCTATAGATCAGAGTGCATCCATAAGCATAGCAAGCGCATTTTATAAGATACTTTCATAAAACAACTTGGTTAATAATTGAAATTGTTACAGAAATCAAGCAGTAGAAACATAATAAAATGCCGATGCCTTAAATCCCCTAGAATCACGAAAAATCCATCGAGCAGACAATTTTATTCTCCCTCCAAAAGTCATTGGCAGAACCATAAAGCATCCCTAAAACCTCTGTAAAATCATGCGAATTAATTAAATCACTAACCCATTAGAAAACTAAACAAAATTTAACTAAGCATCGTAATAAAATTCCAAAACATAGATAAGAAAATCCGATCGAAAACGCATATATATCCAAAATGGAGTTCGGATTGACAGACCTTCCAAACCCTAACAATCGCCTATAATCCCATGATGAACCAAATCAAGGCTGAACCAACATCAGAATTCCCTAGAATAGATTGATGATAACCTGATTAAATGGAATAAACCTACCTGAATTTCTCATCGCCACACAAATCCCGTATACGTAGTAATAATAGGTAAAACTGGAGAGTATACTAAAGAAAAATGAGGACATTAAATACAAATAAATTAAAAAAATTAAAATCAACCTGAAATATCAATCGAATGAGGGCTACGACCAACCGGAAACCATGAATTTCATTTCATAAACCATCCTGATCATCGAGATTGGATTTCCGTTAGTGAATACTTCGCCCAGACAATAAATATTGATTCCATAATCATAAATAAACATTTTTCACATGCGAATGTTCTGGACTAACAGTAGCACAGCGGAACCACACACAACCATATTAGTTTATATGATTTAGAATACCAACTAGTCAGTTTATTAATTTCAGTTTTTTGTTGGGATATGAATCAGGCAAATACGACGATAGAAGGAAAAACACCAAGGGAATCGAGTTCCCCAATCCAAGGTAGCTTATAGAATTTCATTTTAACTATTCCTAATTCATGAATCTTTAAAAAGGGGATAGCCATTATTGTTTTCGTAAATTTTCATATAAGTTAAAATTGATTCCTTAAAAAGTTCAATCGATAGTAACCCTATGTCATAAATTTTAGTTACTGGATTCCACAAATTTCGAATTAATGGTTAATCTTGTTCCCCAAGAGTCTTAAAATGGATAATCAGTATTATTTATGAATTTTAGAATCAAAGATTATGTTATTTCATTGAGAATTGTCATCATTTCATGAACTGTAAATCGATAGTTGGTGATATCGCGTAGATTAAAGGTTGATAAATGTCTCATTGCATAATTTTATTGTTACTTCCATAAGGGTTAGGATCCGCAATTGCGATGATTTCCTAGATAATAAGTGATAATTATTCCTGTTTTCATGAACCTTAATTCAATATGCACTTTATCTCATAAATCATAAATAGAGGATTATTTTCATCCTATAAATATTAAATTGATTCTGATGTTCATGGCATAAATTTGAAGACGACCAGTACCTCCCTTACCCAAACTTCAGACTGACAACTACATTTTGTTCCTTCATGAATCCTACGCTGCCAGTTATTAAACTACCACAGATGATTTGAATGGACCTATGGACATTCGTGCGGGACGTAAATAAATAGATATTCGTCTTCAACATTTTGTTACACCATGAGGTTAGTGGAAATTTTCATTCACAACAATTATTCGGCGACAAATCCTGCTTTGACGTCAATACGCAAAGTTACAATTAATATGAGATACTTTGAAACTACGTTATGCCTATTCACATAACCCTAATGGTATTTTAGAAAAGCCAATGCCTCTCGAATGGATTCCCGCCCATGTGGCAGAAGAATGGCGTCGGGCTTGGGAGCGAACACGGCCGACAACAAGCCTCGAGGAGCCTCAACCCAAGAGACCGCATCTGACCGCCTTGCAGATGCTGGGCATGGAGAATGACCCCCGTTGGGCGAACGAGCGGGGTAACCAGCAATACCCTGCTGAGGAGATCCGAGATCACGCGCGGAACCTTCTTGCCCATTGGGAAGAAATACAATGGCAGGTCAACCTGAATGTAGTTAAGGCCAGAATGTACCTAGCCAATGTCGAAGATGACATCTCTGTCGGGCGCATTGCAGATATTTATCCGACCCGGCCGGCCCGCAATACCAGGCGACCAGTGGTTGTCATCCCAGGCCACTCTCCGGAAGAAGGAGTTAGGAGATTTTTTTAGGAACCCTGACTCCCCGGACTAAAGGAAGCACGGACAACGATTTGTATCATTAGTTCAATTAAAAATTAAAAATGTTGTTCGTTTTATTTTGATGATTCGGTAAACTCATTCTCGCAACTTATGTTTTATATTAATCAGAATTTTGATTCATTTGAGTTAATAGTGGAATTAAAAGATTTCTATTGCAGTGATGACATCTACTCAACTATTGCAAACTGAACTTACCCATGCTAGACGAACAAACGCGAACCTTCTCGACCAGATAGTTCAAGTAATACGAGAAGCTCAACAGATCAAGTCTACCTGGTCGGACCCGAAAAAGACGAAGGCTCTCTACCTCAGGCTCACTGCCGCTCAAAAGGGTTGGGCGGAGGAGCGTCAACTCAACCAGAGTCTCCGGACGCAAATCAGGGGATTAGAAGTCGCCTTGGCAGCCAGTCGTGAAGGGGAAGCGGTAACTTATCCGCTTATCTTCGCCCCTTCTCAGTTGGCGTACCTGGATCCGATCAACAATGTCGCGTTGGCAGCAAATCCATTAACCGCCCCGTCAAGTAATCGCCGGCCGGGACGCAAGGTGCGTGCCCGACGGAGAGCCGCACGTCTGCCAAGCCAATCGAACTAACTTACCGACATTATATATATTTTCAATCGTTTTTCTTGTTTGAATAAATATAATTGTAATTATTATTAAACAAATCCCAAGTAACAGGTCACAAGATATGATTTATATGAAATTATCATCGTGATTACCCACACCGTGTCATCGAAACATTGTTCTATTTCTACCGGTCAACATGAATCTGATTTTGACTTTCTCACACAGGGGACAGAGTAAAGCGAGCACAGGTCTTCCATCGACAGCTCGTTGAACCCGAGGGTTGTCCGAGCAATTACAGTATTAGTAACAGTGCTCACTTTTTGAGGACAATCCACCCACTCGAACACATCTCCAACGTTGCCTAGCAATGGGTGCCGAGTGGTAGCTAGAAAACATTTATATGGCGTTACTGGGGTAACAACAAGACGATTTAAACAAATAACGAAACCCTGTAACCCACCAGTAATATTATAATAAAAAACAAAAACAATATTCAAAGTTCAGTCTTTTTTTGTGTTGTTTTCATCGAATTGTCAAAAATTATTGTCCGGTAAATTATTTTACCCAGAAACAAATATACCCGAAATGCGAAATTTATAAAATCTTGAGATTCGGTTTCCAAGTCTTGAGTCTTGAGACTTACTCTGAAATCTTGATTCTCAAGCCGAAATCTTGAGAGGTGACAGATCTAGTTATTAATCTGATCCCAAGCGTTCTTTAAATAAAATAGTGAATTTTATATGAAATATCCTTATTGATAATAAAAACATAAAGCATTCTTTCCAATAAATTTTTACAAGCTGTTTTAATTAATTAATTTATGGTCACTTTATGCGTGTTAAACCTTACGAAAAAACATCTATATTGTTATATCATTTATCATCATGTCCATTTCCATAGTCCTTCTTGTCGTATTTCGTATCATCGATTTTACTATGACCTGTACACCGTTCGTTATGTTAAATATCCTCACAGTATCTCTCATATCCTTATCCCTATTATAACTACCATGTTCCCTATAATTGTTAATGATATTATCATCGTTACTATTATATGTATTGTTCTCATCTATTGTTACTATTATTATTATTATTATTATTATTATTATTATTAATAAATAATTAAATAAATTTGGCAACGATTTAATTAAACGATAACGCCAATAAAAAACCTTTCTTACGATATATTTCGATAGCACAGCTATCATCTTCAGGTACTCAAAACCAACTAAAAATATTATGAATTAACATTTAATTTAAACAAATTATTTTTTATTAATTTAATTTTTTAATAAATAAATACTATTATAATTATTATTATTATTATTATTATTAAATTTTTAGTAGATATCCTCCTTTATTTTTCAGTTTTATCAGAATATTTTATACAAACAATTGAGCCGCACTCCACTTTTACCTTACAATTTGCAATAAAGTATTTTAATTATTTCGGAATATTTGAGTAGCGTTCCGCCCTTATTTTACAGTTTTTCAATAAGGTATTTTAATCATTTCGGAAAATTTGCGCTGCGTTCTGTTCATATTTTCCATCTCAATTAAAAATAATTTATTTAGTTCTTATATATTATTTAAAATATTCATTTTTCATGATTTTGGTCTTTCGGATTAATCTTTTCCCGATGGCTATTTATTTTAACTGTTACCGCGATTTCTCGATTTCCCCGCTACCCTTCTCTTTTCCTTGGCCTTAGGATCTATTTGTATTTATGTTGTATTTAATGAGTGCCCATTGGACTACTCAGTGTTAGTAATTTTGACCCAAATGTTGTTTTGGAAGTTTAAGTCGATTTTATCGAAATTGAGTGCAAGAAAGTTGAGCCAAAAGACCCACTCTCAAGCTACCTTCTTTCGATATTTAGTTCTATGATTTGACATTCAGACCCGTCGTTACTTACGACTAAGCCTTCACGGACACGAACTATAGGCGGAGAGACCACACTTACACAGTTCGATAGTGTGTCTGATTTTAATTACTTGCGATATGTTTTGGCTGTGGGCCGGAAAATAAATAAATATTACCATCTAAATTGGATAAAAGCTTCGATGCATAAACGTATATTCTTCATTAAAATTCTTCATTTCATATTTTCATCACAAGGTTTCATAAATAAAAACTATTCTAATTGAAAATACTATTGAATATTAAGACCACAAATTGACATCTGCATACTAAATCAGTCTGACCATCTGCAAACTAACATCAAAATTCAATCTGTCTTTCTGCACACAGTTTTGTCATTAGAATTTGTGAAAACACATCAGTATATATACTTATAATTTGACCATAACCTTGCGTGTTACTTTTTATTGCGATAAAACAAAATTTGACCTTGAAATTATTTGTGTTATTTAAATTTAATTTTTATTATTTTCTTAATTTATTTTCTTTTTTAATTGAATTTTTTCAACCAAAAATATTTTATTTTAACTCATTTAATTCATTAATTTTCTACTTTTATATAAATTGTCGTTTTTCGGTCAGATTTTCTTGTTATTATGTTGTTTTTTATCTAAATTTCGTGCGATTCTTGATGCATTTTGTATTTATTTTATTTAACTTTTGTGTTTTTTGATTTTATATTTATTTATATTCTCTCAAATTTTAGAGTGTTTAGTTGATGTTGTATGCTGTATTTTAAGTTATCTTGGTACTGGGTTTTCGTGCTATATTACTGATACATTTAAAATTTACAAGTGTTGGGCCAGAACACATACGGCCTTGTAAAATGTTTAAATGGATCGGTAACACACATGCAAACATAACATGCAGATTCAAATTCAAACCTATTAAAACACCAATTAACCCTACTAAAATGCGAGAGAGAGAAATAATTAAATATAAAATTATAAAAACAAAAAATAAATTAAAATAATAACAAAATGCAACAAGATCCGCACGAAATAAATATAAACATAACACGAAAACCCAACAATTTGACCGAAATTTGACAATTTAACAAAAAATGCAAAATTTCATGAAAATGAAATAAAAATCAAATAATTTGAATTAGAAATAATTCAATTAAAAATTTAAAAGAAAAATTGTCAAATAAAATTTCAAAATAATAAAAATTAAGAATAGAATATTCTAGAAAATCACAAGGTCAAATTTTGTTTTAGTAAATCAAAAAGAACACGCAAGGTTAGGGTCGTACAATAGGTATATATACCGATTCATTTTTACATAATTTTAATCATCATCATCGTCTAACCAGTTTTAACCAGTTAATCAGTTTTTAACCAGAATCAATTAACATTTAATGTGAGTGAGAGGTTGTTCGATACTCTCTCCACGTCGTATCCTTGCAACCTCGAATGAGCTCTGCTTGGATTGCGGCGTGGGGAAGAGTGAGTTATGGTATATTATGCGTGAATTTTTATGATGCCATCGTGATGTACTATAATACCAAATATATATTCACATAAATGAATGAAGATTTTTCCATCAATGCTTTACATTTTCAGGCCCACAGCCAAACATACTGCAAGTTAATAAAATTTAACACATGATCGTAATCGTGTAAGTGCGTGTATTATCGTCAACGATTCGTGCCCGTGAAGGCTCCGGGGTGAGAACGCAGGAGCTGTAACGTCAATATCATTCCGTATAGGGGAAAATGGGGAAGGGGAAATAGTCTTTTGGCTGTTTCGTCGTCTCCCAATTCTCATAAACTCGACCTAAACTTACTTCTCACAAACGGCTAAAATTCAAACATCGAGTAGTCCAGTCGGCACTCATTAATTATAATATGAACACAAGTGCGCCTAGGATAAAACAAAGGAAAGTGACGGGAATATCAATATAAAATCGTTGCTATGATAAAATATAGGAATTTTGCTACAAGTCATAAAAACCTATTAATCGAATTCGCCTAATGACAACAGTTTTAATACCACTCGACCAAAATAATAATCCCAAGCATAACTAAAGGCTACAAAACCAAATACTATACTAATACGCAAAAGATTTCACTGAAATTTATAAAAAAAACTGAAAATTTAGATTAAAATATAAAGATTTAATTGCAACAGAGCCCTTGAGAAAATTAAACCCGAAACGCCATACTTATAAATACACAGCTTTTACTGAAACTCCTAAAGTCATTGAAAGGTTATCAAATCAAACGAAATTCACGACGCTTTATAACTAAACTCCCATTAATTCGGTTGTTACAGTGAGAGTGTAAGGAATTATAACAACCCAATGGAAAATTGACTATTAAAATTCACCCAAATTAACAATTACCTAAAGAAAATACAAAAGCTAGAAAACCAAAAACCCATAGACGTATCTATATTCAAGTTTTCCCGAACGTGTATCTTAGGTAAATTCCTGAATCAAGGCTAGAAATATCGCACTGCTTGACAAGGAAAACTCGTAAATATTCTCCTAGAACTTAGCCCCACAACGTAAATCAATTATCAGGAATGTCATTCGAGTTTCTATTTATAAAAATTTGCATAACAATTATCGGTCACCCGAGTTAAAAATTAATGAAAATTAACGAACCAAAATATTACCAATCATTAAAATCAATAACATCAAATCCAAAAGAGAATGAATAAAATACCAAAATTTATAACACATCACATTATCCATAATCATTAAAATGCCCGTGACGAAAATTCCGCCTGAGAATCGCTAGGAGGGCATGAAAACTTTAACTAGCACCACTGTTATAGTCCGAAAAAGTTGACTTCGAGACAGGTCTAGAATGGCTTGAGTGTTAATCCCAGAATCGGAATAGGTGACGTATACTCCTTGGAAGAAACCGCCGATCTAAGGACTAATGATTATACTATGATAGAGGTTATTAAATGTAATTTACCATGCCGTTGCGTTTATTTCCTGAGGTAATCCCAAAAATAGGCCCATCTAACGATAAAAGATTCCTCGTCGAGGGGAATAATAACAGCAAAATCCCATGATCAAATATCAACCTAGAATACACATGATTTTGTAAACGAATCCACGAGAAATGTACGCATATAAAACTTTTTCCTCTGCCATTAAATGAAACGAACCTGATTTGTGCATACTGAATGTCAGAGAATTAAATCGACAAAGATTAATCAACATTACAACTTACTGTAAAGGGCATATGCATATACCACCAGTAAACTGACGACAAAAATGTAAAGGGCATATACACACACCATTAGAAAAGCGGTGAGGAGGTCGACTAAACCCGTTTGAATACACATACCGACACGCAATCCAGAAAGTGTGCATCAACTAAATTCTCTAACCCGATCGACACACATCCCATATAAAGGTTAGATCGACTGAGAATTAGTTCATTATAATTCAAATTTCAATATGTTCCAAAAACGAGCACAAATCTCCGGAGAACAACACAGGCACGAAGAACCCAACTCGGCTCACAGCAATGCACTATTATATTCTGGTAAGTCACCCTCGAAATGGTGTTCACAATTTTAATTTCGTTATTGAGTACTAGTGCAGATGCGCCCAAATCCACGGACTATTGCTAACCGTCCGCTAACTAGAAAAATCAGATAGTCATCTTTCAGATCATAAATAAATTACTTGATTTCGATAAACCTCGTACTGTTTTGGTTTTTATAGAAACACTCCGCGACGAAGTGACTAGTAAAAGTAAAAATGGAAGGCGAACTAATTCTCCAAAACTAGTGATATATACCCAACTGATAATTGACCAAGCCGATAGGGAATGTCGAGACCCAAACTATTATCGCAGCGTCGTCGATAGAGGCCGGAGTTGGTCGAACAAACCCACTATGAAGCCGGACACATATTTTTTCCTTTTTGCGTAGGATCTCACATTGCCATGTCAGGTCATAATGAAAATAAAGTAATTTATGGTTTGAGTTAAATTAGTCTTATATTGAATTACAAAATGTAAAAGTAATGTAATTTATTATTAAAATTAAATTAAATTTATGCGCAAAAGTAATGTAATGTATTATTAGAATTAAATTAAATTTATGTTAGATTGTAAATGCGCAAAAGTAACGTAAAGTATCATTAGTATTAAATAAACTTATGTTAGATTGTAGATGCGTAAAAGTAATGTAAAGTATCATTAGTATTAAATAAACTTATGTTAGATTGTAGATGCGTAAAAGTAAAGAAATTCATCATTAGAATTAAATCAAACTTATATCAGCTGATTAATGCGTACAAGTAAGGTATTTCAGTGCTAGGATTTATTTAAACCTTTTTCCTTTTTGTATTGTTGAAAGTAAAATAGCCTACGATGAGAATGATTTTAGATTTTATGAAATTATTAATCAATAAAGGGAAAATAATCGATTATCAAAACTAGTGTAGACTTGTATTAAATTGGAATTACGGTCGCGATAGCCTATGATTCGTCTTCGCTACAGTAAACATAAATTTCCATTTATCAGCAATTTTTCGTAAGTTAGAATTATAAATTTTTTTTTTCTTATTTGAGCAATTACTCTATGATCACTGTTAAGCAAGATTTTACTCATTACCGTTGCGAGGAAAACTGTAATTTTGGCTAATAGTAAATTTCTGTCCCTCAAACGTGGCGATACCGGTTGATACAGGACCAAAACGTCGGATCTTGTGCTTGATAGAAACCTTCAAATACATCTTCAAATTAGCAATCACTACTAAAAATCGTTAGCATTTTTACGATTCATGTTGTATTTTAAGTAGGTAGTCATGGCAATTTCGTTGCAACCATCTTTGATTCCCTCTCATGTCCCAATGGTAATGGTAAAGGCCCTAGACCATTTTTTAGTAATAAAATAATAATACCTTTGCATCGCTAAACGATAGAAATATTGAAAATGACAAATTGTCGGAAAGTAATTATCCAAGAAACTGATTGAGTTGTTACCGAAAGGTATTCTAATGCGATGGGGCTACGCAACGAGAGACGGTACCTACACTCCTATTGCATGGGTATTACTTTCCAGTTCCCTATCACTAAAACCGTTTATACATTTCAAAAATAGGCGGCTGAACATTTTCTCGGCACCAACTCTGGTAGAGTATAGTTCATGTGGGATATTGTATAAAATAGTTGATAATAATTTCATCAACCAACGCAAAACGAGGTGAGTACAGACAGCGACCCTAGTGATTTGTCGAAAGGAGGCCCGGTAGATTAATGTCCTCACGAGAACTATAGGCCACTATCGGCGAAATGCGATAATAGTAAGACCTCTACCGGAAAAGAACCCCGGTTGAGAATGTAAGGTGTAAGGTGTTGGATAAGTTATAAGACTCGCAATCAAAACATATAGAAAGTTAGATGTCATTTTGTCAATTAATATTTCTCGTTTTCTAGAAGACTCGTGGATCGATACATCCCGAGTGATAGCCCGGTTCCCCGCCCACTCGGCTGCCAGATGTAGGCAGGCGATGTGGGACGCGGGATTTTCAATATCCCCGGTCCGTGAAACCCGGGGTGGCACTCAAAGTGACTCCGGGGAAGTGGATCTCCCATATGTCGCCATTAAAAGGGAGCCCGGAATGAATTCGGTGAGAAAAATACAAGGGCAGGCGGAGCACCTGCTGGCTTGCCTCGAGCGTCACCAAACCGAAACCAATCGTCAGGTAGAGCAAGCAAGACGATATCACCGGAGGGTGAACGAGGATATGCAGGCGGGCAGAATACCCAGTACTGACTGGTATGCCCCGCAATATAATGTCTCATTCGAATTAGACGACCACAGACTCCAGAGACGAATGCCCGAGATGCGCGTGGCAGTTCCTCGGTACATCCTACGAAAGGAGATGAGGAATAAAAATGCTATCCCCGAACCCCGACGCGAACACTCCTATGCAAGATTGCGGAATCTCAAGAGAAGAAGATCGGGCGACAAAGACATTCTAAACGTGCATGGAATTTCCTGAGATAATTTAAATAAATGAATCGGTTTTTCACGTTTTCGTTGTTTTATAAAATAGTTTTTATTATTACTTCAGCTAAATAGTTCCCCAGAAGTGAATTAATAAGTGGTAGTCCAGAAACCCTTCTTTATAAACGATTAATTGTTTTATATAAAGATACTTATTATAATACCTCATCTCATTGCAGAAATGAATTCTCAACAACTCCCCGCTCTACAGAGAGAATTGGATAAGGCCCACGCAACCAATCGGGATCTACATCATCAGCTGCTCCAGCTCACCCGAGAAATCCAGCAGATCAAGGGTACCTGGATGGAACCGAAAAGAGTAAAGGTGGTTTATCAAAGAATGAAAGCAGCACAGAAGGGATGGGCCGGCGAACGACAATTGGTACAGAACTTGCGGACGCAAATCAAAGGACTGGAAACAGCGCTGTCGGCGAGCCAATAAGAGGCAGCGGTAACTTATCCGTTAGTCTTTGCCCCGGCGCAATTGGCTTACCGTGACACGCTAGATCCATCTACATCCAAAGACAAGCCCAACCGGCATCGGCCAGGAAGAGCCGAACGCGCAAAACGTCGGCGACTCAAGGAAGCGAATGGATTGTAATTTGTGAACGCGGAAATGTTTTCTATTCGTTTAATAAATAATTGGTAGTTTGTATTATTAACTAACCTAGTTCAGCCAACAGATTCGAAGTGCAAATCTGGGAAATCGAAATAACAAAAAACCGAAGAGTTACTTAGGGACCTAAATAAAATCTAAATCGAGCGTAGGCCTTCTATCGGCAGCTCGTTGAACCCAATTACAGCATTAGCAATAGCGCTCACTTTTTGCGGACGATCTACCCACTCGAACACAGTTCCAACGTTGCTTAGCAACGGGTGCCGAGTGGTAGGCGAAAGATATTTGTGTAGGGTTGTCTGCGTAACAACCATATAGTTTCAAAATATCAACACCCAGAAACCCACCACAAAGCCGGTTGTATTCTGGCCCAACATAATAAAACATGAATAAAAATAATAAAATTTTAAAATTATCTAAATTAATTAAAATTTTGAAAAAGTAAAAATCAATATTTTTCGGTGGGAAAAGTGGTAACCGGTGGCAAATTTGATTTTGAAGACGAATAAAATACTATTAGATTGAGATGAGGTATATTGAAGGGTCGGGAGCCAAAAAACAAATTAATTAATTAAATTATTTACCGGCGAACCCATTAATCAAGGGCCGCCGAGCTGAACGTCAGCCTAATGGGTTTCCCGGAATTAGTAAAATGTGCAATAAATTGTCTGACCGGGAAAATTTGTTTCACTAGCACTAATTCAAATTAATAGCAACCCAAAATTATAAAAGGAACTGACAACACAATAAGTTGTCAGTTGGTGGAAGAGAAAAAATCTAACGAGTTTGAGAAACGAGTTGAAAGTGTTGGGCCAGCACACAAATAGCCTTGAGAATTGTTTAAATGCATCAGTAATACAGCACGAAAACCCAGCACCAAGATAACTTAAAATATAATATACAACACCAATTAAACATTTTAAAATCTGAGAGAATATAAATAAATATAAAATCAAAAACATAAAAAGTAAAATAAAATAAATACAAAATGCACCAAGAACCGCACGAAATTTACATAAAAAATAACATAATAACAAGAAAATTCGACCGTAAAATGACCATTTATATAAAATTTAAAATTAATGAATTAAATGAATAAAAATAAAATATTTTTTGGATGAATAAATTTAATTAAAAATATTAAAAATAAATTACCGATTTAAATTAAGAAATAAATAAAAATTTAATGTAGATAACATAAATAATTTCAAAGTCGAATTTTGTTTAATCACAGTAAAACTAACACGCAAGGTTAAGGCCAAATTATAGTGTTGGGCAAAAACTGATAAAACCCCTTTTCTTTTACTTTTGTTTAGCCAGCACGATAACGCCTGTGTGGTTTTGAGCAGAAAATTTAAAATTATGTAAAAACGGAAATTTAAAGAAAAATAAAATAAATAAAAATTTAATAAAAATTTCGAGTCATAAAAATGTAAAAATTTAATTTTAAATCAAAAAGAATAAAAATTTTATTAAATTTTGGAATATTCGAGAATTCCTTGTTTTACTGCATCAAAACACACACACAAACAATCATGATATATAAGGCGAAGCTGGCTGAACAAAAAACTCACTTTTTACTCTCTATTTTACTCCTACTAAAACTCTTACGCTTATTATTTCTCATAATATTTTTATCAGTATATCATTGTTACGTTATTTGGAAAAATGGACTCTCACAAGAAAACTCTGGAACAATTCCGAAGGGGATATAGCCGGTTATCACCAAACCGCAGTAACACAAACGCAGAGGGCAGAGGCCATGGTGAGGAAGTGTCGCTACATGGAGCAGACGTGGCTACGCCCCGAGAAGGCAATCAAGCTGAAAGAAAAGGTCAACGCATTGAAGAAACAATTAGTTCAGAAGGATGAAGCCCTGCGGTCGGCCGAACAGAAGGCCCAGGACCTAGAAAAACAGGTCGCAGAGTGGAAGTTGAGAGACAACATCCGGACAGGCCTCCTGCAGAGTGGTGTTCACCTATCCGAAGAACAGCAGGCGATAGTGTTAAGGAATGCCACAGGTAAAGACACTGGCATTGGACAGATGGTAACAGGTCCGTCACATACACCGGAAGGATTGCCGAAGAGGAACCGCAGAAAGAACCGACCCAACAAAAGAGAAAGGGAGCGACAGGCCAGAGTAAATCGTGCTCGCCTGTTGGGGCACATCTTGGACGCCAATGGGTTTTGATGGCGAAATTTTGTATTTAACTGAATTTAACTAAATTAAATGAGTAGATATTAATTATTTATTACCTATGTAATCCATATATGTTAATGGTTTATCGATTATAATATAAATTGATAACTTGTTATTAAATTTGTTTGTTATTGACAGGTAGATATGACTAGAGTGGTTGAATATGGAGAAACAGAGTGATCCAATGGTTAGATAATTTAGTGAATAGGCAGATGAAGGGAGGACCAATTAAGTAAGAGCATGAAGTCTTCTATGACAGCTCATGGACCCGAGGGGGGTTAGGGCATTAGCAGTTCTTGAGAAGGAGCTCACCTTTTGCTAACCTTCCACCCACTAGTTCACAGTACCAACGTCACTTATGACGGGTAACTAGCGGTTCAAATTCTTATGCAGGCGCTAGGTGTGGGTGATAACCCTTAGGCAGTTCAAAACTATTTTAAGGACCCATCAGTGCCCAGCAATAGGTATAAATACCGATGTGTTTTCACAAATTTTCAGTCTTATTTTTCGGAGAAAAAATTTCATTACAGAACTGTATAACTGGTTGTATAACTGGTTGAGAGCCGTGCATTCAGGCAATTAACACGGGTAAGTGTTTTGTCTGAACACGATCACTCTCAACTGGTGCAATATTATTAATTGATTTTTTCGAAGGGAATTGATGGGTAATTTTTCAATTGAATTTATGGATGACTTTTCAGATCGAATTTATGGATGATTTTTGTTTTTCAAATTGAATTTATGGATAATTTTGTTTTTCCAATTGAATTTATGGATGATTTTTCGAATCGAGTTTATGGGTGATTTTTCTTAATTGAATTTATGGATAATTTTGTTTTTCCAATTGAATTTATGGATGATTTTTCAAATCGAATTTATGGATGATTTATCGAATTAAATTTATGGGATTTTCGAAGTAAATTTTATGGAATGGATACAATGAATTTCAAATGTATGTGGCCGATGTAATATGCTGAATAAATATTTTCTATCTACAGCCTTAGTGCATCGAAATTTTTATTCCAAATGCTATGGTAAAATATTATTTGTTATTCCTTTTCCGGCCCACAGCCAAAGACACATCACAAGTTAATAAAATCAAACATATTATTCGAACCATGTAAGTGCGTGGAATATCGCCAATGATTCGTGCCCGTGAAGGCTCCGGCGTGCGGAACGCAGGAGTTGGAACGTCAATATTATCTGTAGATAGGGAAATTGGAGGGTAAATGAGTAGCCCTTTGGCTGCTCCTTCATCATCCGTTTCCTGTAAAATTGACATAAATTTTTAACAACAATCGGCTCAAAATCTCTAACACCGAGTAGTCCAGTGGGCACTCATTAATTATGAAATGAACATACATAGATCTTAAGGACAAAGAGAGGGAATGGGTAGCGGGGAAAATTGCGAAATCGTTGCAACAGTTAAAATGAAAAGCCATCGGAAAAAGATTAATCCGAACGACCAAAATCATGAAAAATAATGTTTTTAAATAAAAATTAAGTAAATTAATTTGAGTTGAGGCGGAAAATATGGGCGGGACGCTGCTCAGATTTTCCGAATTAATTCAAATACTTAACAAAAATAGTAACGTAAAAATGGAACGTGTAAAATAAGGGCGGAACGCTGCTCAAATTTTTCGACTCAACAAAAATACTTTACCGAAAACCAGGGAAATACAAATGGATTACGGCTAAATTGTTATATAAGAAAAATATTTCTTAAAGCTGAGGAATAAGGACGAATCCCTACACAAAATTTTGTTAATAATATTGATAATAATTATAATAATTGTAATAATAATAATAATAATATTAATAATATTAATAATAATAATAATAACAATAATAATAATAATAATAATAATAATAATAATAATAATAATAATGGTAATAAGAATAATAATCATGGTATTTGTAGTAATGATGATAATAATTATGATAATAATAATAATAATAGTAATAATCATAGTGGTAATAACAATAAATATAATGGTAGTTATAGTAATAAAAATAATAATAAAGGTAACAGTAGCAACAATTAATAAAGGTAATACAGGTTATGGCAACAATAATAATGCTGGTAATAATAATGGGAAACATTGTAGTTATAATAGGGATAAGGGTGAAAGATATAATGTGGGTGTATTTAACATAACAAAGGGTGTACAGGCCAAAGAATAATCATCAGCATGGACAATAATAAGAAGGACTAAGCAAATGGATATAAAGATAGATGATATGAGAGTATAGGTTAACATTTGAAAGAGATAGGAGAATAATGGGACCTAAGAATCAAAAGCGAGCACAGGTCTTCTATCGACAGCTCGTTGGACCCAGAGATCGTTCGGTCAATTATAGTATTAGCAATAACGCTCACTTTTTGCGGACGATCTACCCACTCGAACACAGTTCCAACGTTGCTTAGCAGCGGGTGCCGAGTGGTAAGCGAAAGAATATTTGTATGTGGTTGTCTGGGTAACAACCATATAGTTTCAAAATATCAAAACCCAGAAACCCATCAAAAGTAATAAACAGATAAAGAAGTTGATCAGATTTATTACGTGATACTCTTAGGGTGTTTACGAAAAAGTAAATAATTGTATCTTCTGGTGAATAAAGATTTCTTTGTTGGGATTTTGTCTTATTGATTATTGAACACGAGGAGTCGGACCGAGAGATCTATCTATTGACGAATATTTAATATCCCAACAGTTGTATCACTACATATAATTTTAGAGGGAGCTAATAATATCAAAATTTAATTATTTATTTATTATTTAAACAATTTAGTATTTATAGTAATTTATAATTAATATTTATATTTTATGGTTAAATATTCAATTACTATTTTTATATTTATTTAAAATTTACTCAAAATATTTCAAAATTGACTAATTCGAGGTCCAATTAACTCGAACCATAACACATTGTTATCAATTATCACTTCTCCGAATTACTATAAATTTTACGTTTACAGTTTGTATCATTTTTTTTCTTATCTCTTAACATGTTCTCGCGTCTTCTTTTATTCTCCGATTATTTTTGGTTTATTTATTATTTCGGACAAACTGTAGAAATAACATAAATTAATGGTATGTCGTTTTTAGTTACATGTTCGATATTAATCGGGCTCATACAATAGTATCAATTCAAATAATGTTTAATAACATATTAACATTAATTTGAGGAGTTTTGCTAAAAAATAAATAATGAATAAGAATTCCAACATAAGAATTCGTTTTATTTTTATCTATTTTTACCACTCATTTGCTCACTTTAATAAACATTTAATTTTATTATTTGGATATCCTCAACAATTCTATTTAATAAATTGTCGAATTGAGCCAATTTGGTTTTCGGTTCTTAGTTAAGTAACTAATTTTTACACCAAGAATTTGGATTAGGAAATAACCGATTAGAAAAAAACTATTTTTCCCTGCTCAGTTGGATTTCGCTGTTGTTTTCATTAGTTGATACTATCACCTAAATATGTATTATTCGAATTCCTCGTCCATAAAATTATATGTATAATTATATAATTATATACGGTTATATAATTATATAACAGTATCAACTATGTCACACATGTTGTACTAGCTTGTGCAAATATATCAATTTTGTCATACCCGACTCATGCCATTCCTGGAAAATACGTCAACCACATTATGTCATAACCACAGAGTATTAATCAGCTCAAAAAATCTAGTTCAACTGTGTAACCAATCAAAATAAACCAGATTAACAACACAACAAATCATATAAACGAGTTCAACAGTGCAACCAATCAAGTAATCCAGATTAATAGTACAGCCAATCAAATAAAATAAATTAACACAACCAATTAAATAACCGATATCAATAATGCATTCAATCAGAAAATAATCACAAAAAAAATCACCCCCGTTGTTAAATTTAGGACATGAGACCGCACAGAGCAGCCACCTACCCAGGATCGGCCCTGTCTATATACTTATATGTACGCGTTCCGGTAAAAAAAAATTAGCACAACACCACTGGTGAAACCAATCAAGTAATCCAGATTATCATTGCAACCAATCAAATTAAATCAATCAATCAAATAAAATCGATCAACAATGCAATCATTCCAATAATACTAGATCAACAGCGCAACCAATCAAATAAACCAAATCAACAATGCAACCAATCAAGTAATCCAAATTAACAGTGCAGCCAATCAAATTAAATTAATTAACACAACCAATCAAATAAACGAGATCAACAATGAAATCAATCAGAAAATACAAGATTAACAGTGCAACCAATCAAATTAAATAAATTAAATCAACCATTCAAATAAACGAGATCAACAACACAGTCAATCAAAGAGCCTACAACAACCAGTGCTCCCATCAGCCCAACTAACCCAGTACAAATTCGAAATTTCTATATTGAAATAAATGTCAGTCACAGTAATAAAAGCGACAAAGATATCTAAACTCACAGCTAAGTTAAAATAAAATCCTCATATAAAATCAAGAAGGAATTATTGCCGACAGTAACATCGAGACTAATAATAATAATAGTAATAATGATAGCGAAATCGCCCGAATTGCGTCATCGAGCATGGGATGCAGAAAAGAGAAAAGAAAAGAAGTCTAGAAGCCGACAAAGTCAAAGCAAAATTCATAAGAAATGAATTGAGCGATAAAGTTGATAAAATTAAAAAGGCCTTCGATTTGTCCTGAAGGAAGCGTTCGACAGAAACTGAGTCGCCCATTTCGTCAATTGCCAGTTCGAGTGAACGAGAAATTGTTGGAAATTCCCTGAATGCAATTCATCCGTTTGCTGAAATAAATCAACTGCAATTCGGATTTTGATGGGATCCCACTGAAATATTTCCGTTCGAACTTCACTGAGGCCTGCCGTTGCAGGTCATGCTCACAATCGGCTGTCACATAAACGTACGTGATTGTATCCTCCGATAGCACTGTCCAATTGCTAGGTACCAGACCTATCCAATCCCATCGGTCTGGCTTGAACCGACCGTGGTCATGGGGTTGATCTGCGGTCTCCTTGTCACCAGCCGAGTTACTGGGACATTGATACGTAACCAATTGATCCTTATCAGCAGTCCAAACTGAATGTGTGTGTGATTGAATTGTGAATAATATATATACATGGCAACGATTTCATTAAAAGAAAGCACCATTCACACATTTTATGATATATTTCGACAGATTAACTGTCACCGTCATGTAGATATATCAAACAAAATAATATGTATTAATTAAAGAATATTTTAAACAATTTTTACATTAATTTTAAAATTAATATAAATAAAATCAATTCAATACTATAATCAAAATCTCAAATAATTAGTAAAATTTTTCAATAACATTTAAAAATTAGACATTCCTATTTTACTTTCAATCGACAATGCTCTAGAACTCGAGTACAGAGATGACTGAAAGTCTCTCCAATGTATGTGGCATTACACCCATTACATGTAAATTGATAAGCGAGATCAGAACACACTGAAAATTAGAAAACTGATATTACGCAACAGTCCATTTAAAATAGAAATCTGTGATTATCAATTTAAATTAACTTCAAAATTATTACGCACT
This sequence comes from Schmidtea mediterranea, assembly GCA_022537955.1. Classification (NCBI taxonomy): domain Eukaryota; kingdom Metazoa; phylum Platyhelminthes; order Tricladida; family Dugesiidae; genus Schmidtea; species Schmidtea mediterranea. Next base: position 38,586,170 of record CM039681.1, read on the forward strand.
CGTTAAAAATCAAATATTATATTTTAACTTATTTTTGTTTTAATTATTGATTACGTAATATAAATTTTGATTACTATAAAATGCCGCAATTTTTAAATTATTAATTAGTTTTAATAGACTTAATAATTTTCACTCAAACAATGTATAAGTTTAATTTTAGTTTCTATGATTGCGCAGTCACGGCCGAATAAAGGTCAAAATTTAATTCATACATTTTTTATTAAAATTTTATTGATTATGTAATACTTAAAAATTTTTGTATAAAGATAATGGCTGACATTTTTTTAATTAATTTTAATAGATTTGATCAACTTTCAAATTATTATAATCATTAAAATTTAATTTTAGATTATATTTTATCCATAATCCTTTAAATTATTTGTTTTAAACGAATTTTTTAATGATTATGCGTAAAATATAATCAAAAATTAGAAAAATGGATATTACACAATTTATGTTATAAAAAATTTATGTAATTATCAATTTAAATTAAACCTACAATTATTACGTAACCATTAAAATAGAATAATTAAAATTTTATGATTATGTAATATTTTAAAATTTTATAAAACCAATTCAATTGTAAATTATTATTGTTAAAACCGATGATTACGCAATAACAATATTTAAGGGAAATTTGTAGCCATTTTTATAATAGTTAACAACAAAGTATATAGAGAGATTTTAATTCACTACAAAATGGCTTTATTGAAACTTTGAGAAAATTTCAAATTGTCAAATTATAAACAAATGTTTCAAATATTTACAGTAAATGTGAATAGTTTACCTTTCGATATCTCAGTGAATTCTATTGGTAGCCGATGAGAGCCTCGAGAATTGAATGATATTTTGAACTCAGCACAAACTGGTCGGTGATCGGATCCGCGGATAGAAGGTTCGCTGTAATATTTGATGAGCTCAGTATTTTGATTCAGAATCTTGTCGTCATCGTGCGTCAAGTAAAGGATCCGATCGGTCCATGCGGGTTTTCTCTTCTTTTTGCTGGAATATATAAAAATTACTATTATGTTTTCAGAGTAAATAACAGGAAATGAAGTAATCAATAAATATAGTCAATAAAACGATTATTAAATATATTCCGCATATTGATATAAACAATCGATAAAGCCAAAAAATATAATCATTCAATATAAAAATATTTCAGTGAAAATTATATAATCAATTAGTATTACCGACAATTAAAATCAATATATACAATTAATATTATCGATACAGCCAATGATTATTGTATTTATAAGGATTAATATATTTGGATGTTTTATAAAATTCAATGATAACATTATAATTAATTCAATTCTAAGCATATTATATGAAAACTGTTTTTTTACAATAATATATATTTTGAACAACTTACGAATAAAATTAAATCTTCAAACAATTATAATCAATATATTCAATATTTCCAGTTAATTAATATATCAAATTGCATTTTCGAAATTGGATATATTGTTAGTAATTTAATATATTGATATTATTAATTGAATTTATTGATAATAATTTAATATGTTGATAATAATTAGATATATTGATAATGTTAATTATTAATAATGTTAATTAAAATATTGATAATATTAATTGAATATATTGATAATAATTGAATATGTTGATAATAATTATATATATTGATGATTATGTAATATTTAAAAAATTTTATAAAACCAATTCAATTGTAAATTATTATTGTTAAAACCGTTTCGGCCAGTTAAAATGTAAATTTGTGAAAAGTTGCATTTTGTGAAATTTTTATAATTTGTGGTTTGTTTATTCGAATCAATTGAGACTTTTTTTGAGTCAGGTGATTTTGAATTTTTGTTGATAATGAATTTTATATTGATAATATTAATGGATATTTTCAAATTCTATCCAGGATACTATTAAATAGTATCACCAAAGAATTTTTAGAAAAATGAAAATGAGGATAGTATTTGGATTTCATGAAAATTTGATATATTAAAGAAAGTAAAATATAATAAAAATTTATTCAGCCTCCTATTCAAACAAATCTGATTCTTTTGAAATATCGATCGATTCATTGACTGAATTTGATGATTTCACCAATAAATATTTTTCAAGAAACAATTTCCCATACACATGCTTTGAAATATGCCATATATATTAGGGTGGTCCTTATTTTTCAAAAAGTGCCTGTCTCACCCTTTTATTTTGTTCCTATATATAAGAAAATAATTTAGGCCAAATATGAGCTCAATTGAACAACATTTAGAGGTAGCTCAATGAAGTCAAAGTTTTATAATAGACCGCATTATCAAAAATAGTGAAATACATAACCCCCACTACTGCTGAGTTTAAAATTTAGCAATAGATTATCATTTAAATCATCTCTGATTTTGTTACTTACTACTCAGTGTGTGGGAACCAGCCTTTGGTGTTCTTGTTCTACTTCTTCAATATTTTGTGCAACTAACTGTCTGGTGAAGTTATAGTGAATTGTTATTTACGTTTAAGAAAAGCTCTGAATAGTATTTATTACTGTAATTATTTAAAGGTATGTACTGATTATCTGCTAACTTATTGTTTACATTTTGTGTAGCTTCTGGTTGAAAATATTGTAATAGTTTTTCTGTTACTGCAATAGTGACAGCCTGACTGTGAATTGTAGTTGCAGTTTTACTGGACTTAGTGGATTGCTAGCAGTAATTAATAAATAATTTCTCACTGTAAATCAAATCATGACATACATTGTATTGTACTTCATTTACTTTTAGAATGAACAGTACCAGGTCTAAGACAAAGGTGTATCTGCTGGAGAGTTATACAGAGGTTTTGACTGGTGGGAAGTTGCCTTCATTACGGCAGGTACTCGGTCTTTTCCTTCATGAACACAAAGAGGATGGTTAAACAATACGAGAGGCATCAACGATTGCCATTAAAAGTACTGTTAAGTTTTGGCAAAAGGCAAGAATACCAACAAGGGCAGTTCAGCATTGCCAAGCTAAGCTAGAAAGTGAATTCGATGTATGGCGTCTACTAAAGAAAAATGCATCAAGGAAAGCTGAGACACAGAAGGCTAAGGAAGCGGCATTTTGTTCTAGGCTGGATGATTTATTTGACATCGCCCGTGCCAATGCACTCAAGAATATAAAGATAGAAGAAGACAGAGAATTTCTTATAGCTCAGAGGGAGAAGGGACGGAGAGGAAGTATGCTGGGGCTTGATGTAACTCTTACCAATAAAGATCAAAGAGCATCTGAAGCTAGGGACAAGCGTGCGGCTAGACGGCATCGAGTAGTGTGTGACCAGTAGCAGTTGGATGTGAAGGCTGAACTCAGTGAACTGGGCAGCCACAGCAACAGATCCACATCTGAATCTGACGAATCAGGTGATGAAATGCAGGGTGCTACTGGCGGAGTTCACACGCCTGTTCGATCTCAACGCAAGAGAGGGAGGTTGGAAGTGGTTAGCCCTGGGTTAGCTGCAATGCTGGACAGAACGAAGGTGTCTGACCGTAAGGCTGTGTACCTAGTGGGAGAAACGGCAAAAAGTCTTGGTCAAGATGTGAAAGATCTTGCCTTGAACAGGAGTACAATACGTCGACAGCGACAAGATCATCGGGAGATGATATCAGGCCGTCTAAGAGAGGAGTTCCGAGCTGATGTTGACGTCCTATTGGTTGTGCATTGGGACGGCAAAATGCTGCGTGACCTAACGGGCAAGGAGACCATAGATCGACTACCCATCCTCGTCTCTGGAAAAGGTATTTCTCAGTTGTTGGTAGCAGCCAAGCTTCAATCGTCAACTGGAAAAGCACAAGCTGAAGCTGTGTATGCTGCTCTAAATGAATGGTGGATTGCCGACCGGGTGAGAGCCATGTCATTTGACACGACGAGTTCCAACACAGGTCTGGCCAATGGGGCTTGTGTCCTTCTCGAGCAGATGCTTGGCATCAATCTGTTGTCCCTTGCGTGTCGCCATCACATATTTGAACTGGTTATTAGAGCCGTGTTTCATTAGGAGGTCCTAATGTTCAAGCGGTTCCAGTCATGCTGGCAGTTCATCGACCAGGCATCATACTCGACTGGAATGGATGACAAAGATGTTGCAGCTGTCCTGATGGATACACGGAATAAACTACTGGAGTTTGCAGAGAGCCAGCTGCAGATAATGCAGCCAAGGGATGATTATCGGGAATTTCTGGAACTGTCGATAATTTTCCTCGGAGGAGTCCCTGCAAGAGGCATTCGTTTCATCGCTCCAGGTGCCATGCACCATGCTCGATGGATGAGCAAAGTACTGTACAGTTTGAAGGTTTATATGTTTCGATCGCAGTTTGATCTCAGACCAACAGAAGTAAAAGAGCTGCGAGACATCTGCACTTTCTCGGTCAGCCTTTACATGAAAGTCTGGTTCACAGCTCCTTGTGCTGCAACAGCACCGCATAATGATCTCACGTTCTTTCAGGCCCTCATTGATTATGAAGTAGTGCACCCAGCCATCTCCAAGGCAGCTTCTGCTAAAATGGCCAAACATCTTTGGTATATTTCGGAGGAACTCGTTGGACTGGCTCTGTTTGACAAGGATCTATCAACTGCAATGAAGCGCGAACTCGTCAGTGCTATCAAGGTGATTGACTGATTGCTTGATGTTTACTTGACTTATGTCATTTATCATTAATTTCATGTTTTTGAGTGTTTGATAGAACTGTTAGCTCTGGTACTAAAACTAATTTGTAATGTTTTACCGTACAGGAAAATGACGGAGCGGACAAACCGCCAAAACGAATCAACATCGACATTCAGTCCGTTCGCGGCAAATCACTTGCTTACTTCCTGACCAAGCATTCGCATGTTCTGTTCGAACGATTGGAACTTCCAGATTCTTTTCTTGCTGTTGATCCGGAGGAGTGGAATGGCCACGAAGACTACGAGCATGCAGCTGCACTTGTACGCGATCTGAAGGTAGTCAACGATCATGCGGAGCGCGGAGTCGCTTTGGTTCAGGAGTTAAGCGGCATGCTCACAAAAAATGAACAGCAATTCCAGTTCCTGATTCAAGTTGTGCAGGAGAATACTATCCCTATACATGTACTAACCAAAAAAAACCCATATATATATATATATATATATGTGGGGTTTTTTTGGTTAGTACATGTATAGGGATAGTATTAAATAGTATCCTCATGTGTATTTTAAGAATAGTGATACTGTTTAGAATATGGATACTTATTGGAAATATCAGTTAAATGAATATATTGATAATATTAAATGAATATATTAATATAAATTGAATATATTGATAATAATTGAATATATTGGTAATAATTGGATATATCGATAATATTAATTAAAAATATTGATAATATTAAATGAATATAATGATAATAATAACTGGAATTATTGATAAATAAATTTCAAATCATCTCCAAATAATCTATAGATATAATCATTATTAACAATTCAATTAACGATACAAAGAATCGATATAACAATAAATTAGATCAGTCAAAATAATCTTTATATTCCTTGAATTATTAAAAATACATAATCAATAAAACAATATTAATAAATATAATAAATAATTATCAGTATTAAAATATATCGATTTAATTAGTAAGTCAGATCAATTTCTCACGGTGCTGTGACTAGCAGAGAATGAGAAACTGACCAAGCACAGCACCACTGTGCATATGAGCTCCATAATCATCAGTGCAATAAATCAATATATGGAGATCACTGCACACAAATACAGATAGTTTGTAGTACAGATTATTGATTGCAGCGTCAAAACAATCTAACCAATCACCGCTTACCTAGTGTCGTACGTGTCGCAGTCGTCATCAAACTTGAACGTTGGAGCGAAATTGAGCTCACCTTCCTTGAATCCCTTGAACACATTGTGGTGCTTAACTGCCTTGTTAAGCTAGGATAATCGATTAGGATAATCACAAAATTCGGCAATTTCCCGGATACCTGATCGTGATCCGTCAGCACTGAAAATGATTTCTCTTTGATCGCATTTTCAATTTCTTCTTTCGACAGATTTTCAATCCTGAAGTTGAGATCGCCCATCCAGAAAATGACGCTGAATGAGGAAACAATCAATTATCGAATCAGTGTTGATGACCCGATCTTGCCGAGGCAACTTACTCATGATCGAGAATATTGTTCACTTCGTCATCACGGAACGATTGGCCTGTCACGATATCTAGGTAATCCTGCAATTCACCAAATAAACACCAACAAATCCTAAGCCCATAATCTTACATTCAATCGATCTTTGAATCCTTCTTCGTGGGGAGTAAAATGCCCATTCACTCCAATGATGCTTATTTCGTGATACTTGAACCGAATGGAAACGCCACCCTTGTTGCCCTGGACAATTAACCATAATTTAATAATACTTATTTAGTAGGTTGTTATACCAAGACTCCGGCATAGCCCGAAGCGGTCACCTCAGATTCCACACTGTCCACGTGTGGCAGTCGTGAACGTTTTGCCAATAAATACAGCCAAATTGCCCAAATATTTCTTACTTTTACCTATCAATAAAATTAATAATCAATTATATTAATCAATAGCGACTGTTAGACTAGAACGCGTCATTTGAAAAACGCGACAAAACTATATTTTAAAACTAAATTGGAAATTGTTGAAGAAATATTGTAATTATCTTTGGAGCAATTCATCATAATTTATTCATTCCTCACATTTTACAATCATACATTGATTAATTATAAACATAAATGTATAGCGTTTGTGCAATTATATATATATATATATATATATATATATATATATATATAATATATATATATATATATATATATATATATATATATATAAATAAATAGTGTTTAGCTAAATGAAATTGAGCAATAACATGTCTGTGGTGCCCTTAGATGTCCGGGGCCGCACGCGCGCTACAATGGCAGTAACAGCGAGTTTTATTCCTAGCTAGAAATGGCCGGGTAACCTGCTAAATGACTGTCGTGCCGAGAATAGTGGATTGAAATTATTCCACTTGAACGAGGAATTCCTAGTAAGCGCAAGTCACTAGCTTGAGCTGATTACGTCCCTGAAAAGTCCCAATAAAGTAAAGTTTGTATAGTGAAAAACTTTTCAAGTGTAAATTCAGCTGATAAAACTGTTCTTATAAAATCTGTAAATAAAGTAAATTCCTTGTTTATCAAAGATGGAAAATATCCGTTTCCGATTCCAAAAGAAATGTATTTTAATAATCTAATAAATGACGAAAAACTCTGTCCGAAAATTTTCAATTATTTTCAAAACGAAAATGAGTTTTCAATTGTTATGGAATACCTCAATTGAGATTGGATAAGCCTATTAACATTTATTAGAAGAAGAGAACAGCCAGAAGAAATGGTTCAAATATAAGTTAGAAATATAGTCAAAACCTTGGAGAAATTAAGTAAGAAAGGTGTTTATCATTTGGATATCAAACCTGAAAATATTATGATTTATCAAGTCACTTATAAAATTAAATTTCTTGACTTTGAAAGTTATCTTTATGATAAATTTAGCAAGTATCCATTGCAATATAGTTTTGTCGGCCCCGTCGGATGTTCGAGTTAAGAAGTGGTTTTTGGAATGACTCACAATGTCAAGAAAAATATGGCATTCGAAATTGAGAATTTAATATATTATTGTATTGGAGGTCCCGCAATATTTAAAACTAAATCTGAATATTGTAATATTAAACCGATCCCATTCTATAAATGCTCCGAAAGTGTTAAAAAATTAATTACAAATTGTTTGACTTGTTGAGAGGAAGAAAGAATTAAATTCAGTAAAATATTAAATGATAGCTGGTTTCATAAAATGTCTTTTAAGCAAAAACTTTTAAAAATTATTTCGAAACGAATTTAACTTTATTTGTTTTATTTATATATATTTTAATTATTCTTTATTACAATCTGACTCATAGGAAGCATCAATAAAAGTTTCATATACTCCAACGGGTCTAACATCCTCTATGGACAACATCACAATCCTAGAGACGCTACAGTTATTGATTTTCTTGCCAGACAAGCATATCCAAATAATTGTAATTTTCTGATAAATGCATTTCAAGATGCTACAAAAGCACCAATTCTATGTATATGAAACCTGACAAGATATACGTGTTTGATCCTCTGGGTTTCTGCTAAATTTTTGTATCCCTAATGCTAAGGAAAGAACGCAAAACAGTAGCAAAAGAAACTGGCAAATGTAAGATTAAAGACATTAAAAAAGCGTTACAAATTAACAGGCTTGTCGTTGAAAAGGAAGTGGAAAATGAAGAAAACGGAATATAGTTTGTATATGTAAACGATAAACGAAGAAAAACGTGCAATGAAAAGAACTCAACATTTTCAGAGGTAGAACAATATAAGACAGTTCTCGAAAATAATTCTTATTTTCAAAACTAAATCAAAGAAATCTGCAATCAAGTAAATAGCGTTAGAATAACTCGGTCGACTGTTTCAAGAAATCTCAAAAAGATGACAATCGTCAGGAAAAGACTAAGCATGGTTTTTAAAGAACTCAATTCCTTGGCAAAGATTCAGCAAATACTAGAAATATGAAACTGGATTCAGCGAACATATAAGGAGGCAAGCATAACAGGTCCAGCTAGTAAGAATATTAATAAAAGTCTAATGTATGTTATTATTAAAAATGGAATAAAAACGATGCATATAATTAGGAAACATTTACCAATCACAATAATTCAAAATTTGTGCCTTATTTTATTGCACATCCGAAACCGTGCTTGGTAATGGGAAATGTTAGATTTCATATAACGGCTGAGTTTGATGAAATTTTAAAATCAAATAACAATCCCTTCAAATTTAATTTAATTTACTCACCGGAGTTAAATCCTATTGAGGAATTCTTTTCAATGATAAAATCACGTTTTAAAGCTATGAGAATTAGTACTCATCAGATTGTCTGATAAAGTAGGAAATAACTAATATAATGAGTGCAGAGGGTTCTAACGAAACAATAGAAATTGGTAGGAAAGAGTTATAAGAGAATTATTTATACTAACCAATCGTAGTTAGCTTTCGCACAACGTTTTGGCAACATTAATGACTAATGATTGGGCTATGTAAATTTTGTAATTCTTGCAATGTGATGTTAACTAATGATTTTAGGCATTTATTCTATGTTATGAGTTGTCTATGTTATTGTGGGCGTTTGAGACCTAAAGGGGGCGTTAAGGAGCCCAGAAAAAAATGGGGGTGTTGACGTGAGTTAAGACGGCGATGGTAGATTTGTAATTTCATTTACTTTATATTTTAAATTTCACTAAAATTAAAACCTACCTACTACACAATAACGAATAATTAGTTTATATTTTTACCCTGTATGGTGGTATAAAAACTTAAAATACTTAACATAGATTTTGTAGGATAGCCCGCACTCCGTACGCAATCAAGTAGTAACAGGTTTCTGTTAAATAACGCTATTGGAGCAATCCAGTAGCAATTGTTCTGTACCATTAAAATTTATTTACATTTAATATATTATATATATTATACAATTAAATAATCTTTAGGGGCGGTGGCAAATCAAATTGTGTCTTAAGGGAGCGATGGTTAAAAAATGCTTGAGAAACACTGATATATTGATATGCTTTCTAAGTTCTTTACGAAATTATGTGTTCAAGCAATAATAATAAGAATGGATGATTTTTAAGAAAGTTTTTGTTAGAGAATTATTTTGGGTTCACAATTCTGTATTTTGTTCATCAAGAAACAGTTTTACACTCCTCAATGCAATTAGTTTCCTTTGCGTCTGATGTTTTCGCATTATTTTAGATTTCAGAAAATTTCCCAGCGTTTCGTCAAAAACTCCAGTATACTTTCGAACAAAAATAAAGCTTATAATGAAGCAATTCCAAGTTCTTGAATCGTTTCGATAATCGCATTAAATCTTTGGGATATTAAATTCCATATTGTTATCATAGCATCTGTTTCAGATTCATTTATTTTGTTGTATAAATTATGTTTTGAATTTGGTGGATTTATTTTGTGTGTGATCATTGTTATATATGAATTCTCGTATTTAAATTTAGTAAATTTATTGCATCAACGGTTACGATCCAACTGGTATCCGACAAAATCTTAACTAGGGTACCATCATTTGGCAACTCATTCGTTAATTTTCTCAGTGTGCATTTTGAAGAAGATATTAAAAAAACCCCAAAACATTAACGCCAATCAGGCTGCATTCCTCAATAGCTAATCCAATCAAATTTTCGCCACCAATCAGCTATATAATCCGGACATATTAGCGCCATTGTCATAAACTTCTCCGCGGCAATTATACAAATCAAAACCGAGTTCATGGATCAAATTTAAAATCTTATTTGTTGTTTAAATTAACAGATTTATACAAGCCTATGTGTACTTATGTTCCTACGTAAAAACAATAGTCCCAAATAGTAAGAAATGAAAGAAACTTCATAACACGAGAGATTTTTAGCATAATTGTGGCGATGTCGCAAACTAGTCAATGCGAAATCAAAGAAATTATGAGAAAGGTTAAGGATGATTGAAAGACTGTATCAAGATTGAAACCTCGTGAAGAAAAACCCTTTCATACCAAAAAATGAAAGTGCCCAACTACACCACAACAGTAGAATTACTTATATAGATATATAACTTATAGATATATTACTTATATATCTTTTACTTATATAGACCAGTTTAATTTCAATACTTTATCATGTGATAATGTTTACAATCAGACAGGAATACAAAAATAGTGCGTAGTAAATACAAAATGAATTTGTCACATCACACAGTCTCGAGAAAATTAGCGAAGATGAATCTCACTAGGAACAGGCTGTCTCTGGTGTAGAAAGAAATACATAAGAAAAAATTAACGCCCAAGTGATTTATAATACAAAATAGTCAAGGATTACTAATGAAAGCTTAATATTCATTGATGAAACCGAAGAAAATATGAATGATCTATTTCTTATACCAAAGCATACATTTACTGTTCCCGCTAATCGGGGAATAAGTGAGGCCCTTATTTGTGTGACTAATATCAGTGGAATCGTTGCATATTGCTATAGGATATACACTTCTAACAGCCAATCTTTTATGGATCTCATTACAGATTTGCGTGTGCCATAATTTAGAGCCAATTCAGAAAAGACTCTTGTTATTGATATTGCACGGTTCCACAAATAAGCAAATTTCGTCAGAGTTTTGTGAGAAAATTATATCGCACTTATATTTATGATTTTATACTCTCGGGCCTGAACCCAATAGACGAGTTTTTTGATGACAAAATTTAGATTTAGTTCCTTTAGAGTTGAAAACTCAGTTAGGTTTAGTGACGAGTGGTCATTTATATATTGACTTGAATAGAAATACAGTAAACTCTGGTTAATCCGGATCGTCCGCTGCCAAGAAATTTAATTAGGATAAAACGTCTAATCACAACCTCGTCATACAATTTCCGGGAGGGAAATTTTATCGGGACTAAGCGGATTTGGATTAACCGGAGTTTATTGTATTTGAAAAGAAGCACATGTAGGCTTGATTAGCCATGTAATTAAATTATTCACGTATATTATTGGGAAATTAATGTGTTTGAATAATATATTTTTTGAATATCTTATAAGCAAAATTAAATCTTTAAACAGTAATCAATAATAATAGTCAATAATAATTAATAATAATAATCAATAGTAATAATAATAAAAATAATAATGATAATTAATAACAATCAATAATAATTAATAATAATCAATAATAATAATTAATAATAAATAGTAATAATAATAAAAACAATAATCAATAATAATTAATAGAAATAATAATAAAAATAATAATCAATAATAATAATCAATAATAATTAATAATAATCAATAATAATCAATAATAATCAATAATAATAATTAATAGTAATAATAATAATAATTAATGGAGATAAAAGTACGGAACCAAGCATAATATTAGCTACAGATCACAAGATTGATGCGATTTGTAAATAGAAAAGATTCACCCAAAATTAAATAGTCGGTGTAGCTAGAGTTCTAATTCTTATCCACAATTATCAGAAGCTCCAGGGGAGGAATCGCTGATTGTCACACAGATATATTCAACAGCCAGTCCATCTGGCTGATATTTGTAATGCGAATCCCAGATAAAATATTAATGAAATTGCAAGGAAGGAATGTTTCAAGCTTAGGCAAGAGAAATAAGAGAAGTATTGGGTGGAAAGGCAGCATTTTAAAAATGATATCAAATCACACAATAATAGACAGGATTGTAGCTTAAAGACATCAATAATGTAACGACGGCAAATCGAGCGATCATATTTATCATTCACTACAGATCATCACGAGACAGACGGATGAAAGAGTTCGTGTTTGTGTGCGCGCGCGTGTGTGTGACGGAAACGCGGTTGGATTTATCTCAGATTTTACAGATAATTAACGATACCGGCTACATTTATTCATTATAGAATATTGATTATTAATATTAATATTATATTATTATTATGATCATGCTTCAGTTTGATTCTCTGAATCGCACTGAGGTATAATAGGCAAATAAATTACCAGAACATAGTTGTGTTCGCCAAAGCATTTCTTGATCAATGCAGTCCATGAAGTGTCCTGGACAACTTCTTGAAGTCTGAAATTATTGAGGAATCATACGTCGAATAATGGATTTTGTGAACAACACCCTCGACTGGATTTCACATAATGGAAATTCCATAGCATTCAGGGGATTACCAAGTTAATATATATCGAACAAATGATTGTCCCTTTTTAATAAAAATTCGAGAAATCAAAATAAACTAAATATTTTGAAGAAATTATCCTTGCCATAATCTTTGTCAACTGCTATATACGGAACATGTTTGCGAAGATGACAGGATGTCTCTCCAATATATGTAGCATTGCACCCGTTACATGAAAATTTATAAACTAGATAAAAAACCAAACCTATTTGGGTTTGAGATTATTACTAAAAATATTTATTATATTTCGGCACAATTTTAAAAACATTTGAATTGCCTAATGATTTTGTGATAGGAAACTTAAAATATTTAAAACCCTATAGATTGTCATATATTTTTAAATGGCATTATATTTATTTAAAAATATTTGACAATGAATCAGTAAAGATATATATTCTTATATTTGAAAACCAGAAACATGTAGAACCGTTTTTGCAGTTTATGAACAGTTTACATAAAAACATTGTATTCACATGTGAAACGGAGAGAAAGTCATCAATTGCGTTTTTGGATTTGTTAATTCAACGCAAAGATAAACAGTATGAGACAGAGATTTATAGAAAACCAACTGATACTGGTCTTTATACTTCTCCAGAAAGCTTTTGTGAATTTAAGTATAAGAGAAATATGGTGAAAGGATTGATTTATCGTTCATGGGCTTTATCTTCTACTTTTGCTAATTCGGTAAAAAGTGTTGATAAATTGGTTGAGTTGTTGATAAAGAATGGATATTCTAAATCATTTTTATTGTTGATGATAAAAGAAACTGTTGATAAATTGATTAAAAATCCTAAGGATCCATGTTGTGGAAAGTCTGAATGTAATTTGTCGGATGGGTGTGAATTGAGTGTTGATCTGGGTGATTGTAAAAATGGATATAAAAAAATTGAGCCTAAATATGTGTTAGTATTGCCGTACTCTGAAGGCTTTACAAATTATAAGAGGAAGTTGGGTAAACTGATAGGAAATTTAGAGTATAAGATCGTCTCTAATTCGTGTAAGGTACGCAATATGTTTATTAATAAATCAAAAACTCCGGTTGGATTGTATTCTGATCTCGTTTATCAATTTACATGTAATGGGTGTAATGCCACATACATTGGAGAGACTTCCCGTCATCTCTGTACTCGAGTTCTAGAGCATTGTCGATTGAAGGGTTTGACCAATATTAGTGAACACAATAGAGGCTGTAAAAGTGATATCGGAATGTCTGATTTTAGAATTTTGTTGAGAAGTTTTAATAGTTATTGGGAACGAGTGATATGTGAAGCATTGCTGATAAGGTCATTGGATCCAAAGATTAATGTGCAGAGTGCTGTGACTACGAATGTTTTGAATGTTTTTAAATAGTTTACGTATGTTAAATCATGTTTGTTTTTTTAATATTATTAAAATAATTGAAAATTTTAAATTACATTAATTTTTAAAAATTAGAATATAAGTAAAAAATTTAAAATTTAAAATTAATTTAAAATATATTTTTAAAAATATTTATTTATTAAAAAATTAAATTAATAAAAAATAATTTGTTTAAATTAAATGTTAATTCATAATATTTTTAGTTGGTTTTGAGTACCTGAAGATGATAGCTGTGCTATCGAAATATATCGTACGAAAGGTTTTTTATTGGCGTTATCGTTTAAGTAAAGATATCGATGTTTTTTTGAAATTCACAAATTTTCGGCAGACTTTTTAAGTGATTATGATCATTATCCATTAATTTTATAAAATATGAAAAATTAATAATTAATATTTTTATTGATTAAATTTAATAAATATATTGTCATTTGAAAATGAAAAGAAATCAGTGATGAAAATTAAAAGAAGTTATTATGCTACGCTAATCACCGAACTCGTCATTCTCGTCATAGTCTTAAAATAATTAAACTAAAATCCCACCTATTTTAATTTAAAACTTAATATTAATTAAAATTAAACTACCGTGAAAATTGCCTAATACAGAAACCTGTCTAAGACGGAAATATTTCCTGGCCAGTTTTCACTGTATCTATAAAAGTTCCTGAATTTATTAATGTTAGATATACATATTTTATTTTTTGTTATATGACAGTGTGAATTTTTATGCCAAATTTTGTTATTTTATTTTAAACTAATATTTAAAAATGTAAGACGGAAATATTTCCCGGCACGTTGAGGTTCCGTCTTCGGCAGTTTTCACTGTACATTCTATTTCAAATTTGTTAAGTTTGTTTGGGTTTTTTTAACTTTTTCGCCCACAATTCATAGAGATTCAAATATGTTGTTAAGTTAAAATAGCTTAGAAGATCATTATATTCTTTATTTTTGTCATCTAATAATTACCGCAATTTCATGTGATTTATTAAGCTCTCAAGAATTTCATCTCTAGAAAAAGCTGTTTTGTCCTTATATTTTCAAAAGTTATATTGTAATTCTTCATTTTTATAATATCATCGGCCTTAATCTCATAATCTTCTCTTTTAATTTTAAAATGCTCAAACATTCTGATTGTTCTTCAAATTACTTAGGCATTTTATAAGTATGATTCCTTGGTAGCAGTATAACTTAATATATCAGATAAGTGAATAACAAAATAAGCTCTTGCTGCGGAGTAATAATTGAAACTTTTTTCGAAAATATGATTATTACTTCACAGCAAGGGCTTATTTTGTTACTTACTTATCTAATACTTAGACATTTCTTTTCTGTAAAACCTTTATGGGAATTAATAACTTACCTTTGTTATTTAATACTTCTCAATATGAAATTAGCGACAAGAACTATTATTTAAATTAATTTACCGCGAATACGGGATAGATTTTCGAATAAGGAAAAAGCGATAATAAACAAGCCTTGCAATAAAGTTATATTTTTTATTAATATTTACTGTGTATTTTGAAAAATAAATTTAGAAATGAAAATTTTGAGCACATTTCAATATATTTTTTTAAAAATGTACGAAAAAATATATTTTAATTTTATAGATATTTTAATTTTTTCAGAGGTAACCAACTATTTTTATTGTATTATCCAAAATCGTATAAAAAGTGAAAACTATCATACAACTCGGGTAATCTTTAATCAATGCAAGTTTCTTTGGTCCTGAAGAAAAGATCGGTTGAAGGATATTAGAATAACATCTTGAGCTTCAAATCAATGTTGAGAGATTAGAAAAATTGATTTTTTCAAAAGTGCTTTCAATGACCGGATGCTGGGTAAAATACATAGAAGAGGATAAAATTATAAATCTTATTTCAATAGAACTTGGAAATACGATTAGAGAAAACTAGCGAGATTAAGAAAATTTGGCAATTAAGGAATATCGCAAAAGACAATTCAGAGAAAACAATAGATTTCGCCTCGAGAATATATTACACATGTAGAAACATAAATTCCCAAAGAAATAAATCTTTCCAATTAGTTACCAACAATTTCACGGTGTCAAATGGGATCTGAATTCCTAAAAGTGAATAACTGATCGATCACTTTCAACATTTTAATGAAATGAATGATTGCATTGATTTCCTCGTGTCATATAGCTGTGCAACCCACGTTAAAAGTTACAAATATTATATTAGTTCCTCTGGTCATCAATTTGAACCAAAGCTTTTGACAAAAGATCCCTTTTAGAATTGGATGTGCAAAATGCTTCATATTTAATTCCGCGATCCAAGATTTATATTCATATTTTTAGTATTGCAATGGATTGGTAATAAATTATAGATTTTCCTTGATAACCTCCTATAGCAACGGAATTTTCCGATATTTTACTTCAGTTCTTTCTAACCGCCAAATTCTTTTTTGGTAGGTATTGTATTTAAACGTGTTTTTTGAAGTTATTTTATTCGATTTGATATATAAGACGCCTGTTAAAAAAAGTGTGGAGGGTGGGGGAGGGGGGGGTAACTATTAATGAACAAAAAACGGGGAACGTAAAATGCATATTCATAGCAGATTTTTCTTAGTCGAGGCATATATTCCCGAATAATAGTAATGAGAATAATCAGTACCAAGAAAGAGGGGACTGTTACTCATCCGAGAAATGTTACTAATCCCCGAATGCGTCTCTATTAAACGAATCAAACCTATAATCCTAATTTTCAAATTAGACTTACTAATAAACCTAAACGAAACATTTAATAAAGACAATTGGTAACAAAAATTATTATATCAATGAAATATTCCAAAAATTTTTTTCAAATTTTAACCAAATTTGTATCATATAAGAAATTAACAATTCGATAGATCAATCACTATAAACTAACCCAATAAATATGAAATCGAATTTTCTCAATTGAACAAAATTAAACAATTCATCTGGTTTGGATTGATCTGCACTTTTATCTCCAACGTTATAAGTGATTAGCTTAACTCTTCATTTTTTTGAAAAAATATTAATAAAAAATTAATAGTATATATTAAAATGGTTTTTAATAAAAGTTATTTAACATGACTTACTTGATATTTTCCATTTAATTTATGAAAAATTATTTAAATGCAGTTTAAATAATGTTCATTTACATTAATCTAAGGCCAGGGAAAAACTAAATAAAACAAATATGGTTTATTTTAATTTATTATGAAATTACGATCTTAATTTTTAATTAAATTATTTGTTGTTCCAAAACTTTATTTTTGGTGTATGAAAATTGCTAATTTTGGAAAATTTACGACTCCAGTTAAATTTTTTACGAAATTTATAATTTTAGTGCATTTTTAATTAGGAACAAAATCAGAATTATGAAGATATCTTTTATTGTACAAGACGAAAATGATCCAAGAACTCTAGCATGCCTGAGTCTCAGGATGGAGTCCACACTGCCTGCACTGTATATCAGGTTTGTGAGAGGCTATTTAAGTTCCACAAAGCCCACCTGGTTGGACACATCCTCGACGCGAACGGCTTCTGAATACCGCGCGTTTAACATTCTTAAATATTGTGATAAACACTTTAGTATTGTATTTGTCAGTTGATTGAAAAAAGAATTGTATTGGTGTTAATTTTGATTTTTATAATAAAAATAATTTAAAATAGTTAAAAGGTAAAAATAATTAAATAGTTGAGCTAAATATTGAAAATTATAAAATAGTTAAATAGTTGAGACGGGACGATAGAGTTAGAGCACGAAGTCTTCTACGACAGCTCGTGAACCCATTTGAGTATTAGGGCATTGGCAGTCTTAGTAAAGAGGCTCACCATTTGCTAATATTCAGCCCACTAGTTACCCATAGACAGGTTTGACATTTTAAGTACCCATCAATGCCCAGCACAATGGTCTCCGTCTCAATTACTTAACTATTTTTAAAATTTTCAATATTTAACTGCTTTAAGAATTTTTAATCACCAAAATCAAAATTGACACAAATGAGATTATTATTAACAAATCGAGTAAATAAAACAATTATCCAAATTTCATAGTTTTAGTTCATACGGGCATTCAAAACCCGTTCGCATTTAAATGTGACCCACCATTCGAGCCTTGTGTAGTTTAAATAATCGCTCACGTTCTTTTTTGCCATGCCGATTTCTCTTTCGGTTTCTTTTCGGCACTTCCCCAGGCTGACGTGAGGATCTCGGAGTGAGAATCTTCACCCCAATATCTTTGCCTGTCACATTCCGAATGACTATCATCTCTTGCTCGGCCGATTGTATTGTCCCGCTTTGGACGAGTCCAGTATGAATCTCGTCTTTTAACATTAACTTCTTAATCTCCTTTTCTTGTTCCTGGGCCTTCTGCTCGGCTTGTCTCAAAGCCTCATCATTTTGTGTTAACTTGATCTTCAGAGCTTTTATCTCAGCTCTTAATTTTGCCACTCCTTTGGTTCGAAGCCATGTTTGTTCCAGGTGCTGGCACTTGCGCACCAGAGCTTCGGCTCTTTGATTCTGGACCATCGCTTCATGGTGATACTGAGCGACGTCCTTACGGAATTTTCAGATCATGCGTCGGTTCGATACCACTAAAATAAATAACGAATAGATAAGTCCTACCTCTTTCAATATTAGATGATGAGTAATTTATTAAAATGAATTCGAATTATAATGTGTTCAAGTGGGTGGATCGTCCACCAAAAAGTGAGCGATATTACTAATGCTATAATCGACCGAACGATCCATGGATCCAACGAGCTGTCGATAGAAAACAAGTGCTCGATTTCTATACTATCCTTGTTTTCCTGTCTAGGTGAAGTTGAGTATAAAATTAGTTATGGATGTTTTGATCTTTAGATCGAATATCTATACTTTACGCTCAGAAGACTCAATGAATTATTCATTAATACAACAGATTTGTAACATTAAATTTTAATTATAACAATAAAAAGATTCGTAACACTAAATTTTAATTATACAAATTGGATTGGAGCGTTTCAATCGCTGGCGAGCCTGTCGGTCTTTCCTGGCCTGTTTTTTTTCTGGGACACTTTTTTGTACCTTTTCTGTAAGCTAATTAAGCAGGGGCAAACACCAGGGGTTAGGTGATGGCGTTTCCTTCCTGACTGGCGGTTAAAGTCAGCTCCAAGGCTCGGATTTGGGTCCTTTGAGTCTGGATCGTCTGATTAGCCTCTTTCAGGGCGGTCCAACAGGTGTCCAATTCCTGATATATTGGTTCGAACCAGGTACTTTGCAGTCTCTGTAGTTTTTGGGTGGCCTGCGTCCATCGTTGAGTGAGGCGGGTCTCCAGTCTGGTAGAATAATCTGGGTCCGACACTGCAATCCAAAAATAAGAAAATTAAGAAAAGAAATTCGAATTTATTGCTTCCGCTACTAGTTCAATTGTATATTTTATTGTTACTGCTAAACTCATACCGTATAATGAAGTTACAAAATTCAATCCTGACGATTAACCATTGTCTCGTGCGTCAAAATAATAAATTTTTTACTAGAACCCCTGATGATTAACATAATTAACTGGTTCGTCTATTGACTAGCATTTATTATATGTAAAGAAATTCTTTAGAATAATCATTTATGTTAAATTCCTAATTATCTATGACTTTAACTCTAGATTGTTAAATGTTACTTTCCTTATTTAAGCTTGTTATCTTTCAAAATAAATCAACGATACGAAATACACAAAAAGACGGAAAAACAACACGTTATCTATTATTTATTATAATTGCCATTCACAAAAGAAAACGATCCTTTCCGAGAAAAATTGTTAGGTTGAGATCTTGGCCTACGACACTTTCTGTCATGCAAAGATCTTCCTTCTCGCAGCGAGTCCAACCGTTCGAGCATATCCGGGTGAGTCAACTCCTCCGGGATCATCGCCTGCGTTGGAGCGGCTATAGTCTTCAAGGTCGGATCGTTGAGATCGAAGGAGACCTCGTAATCCAGCACATATCCGTCCGAGCCTGGAATCTTCTTAATGGCAAGTTCAAGGAGACTCGTACCTCCCATTGAATCAAATTGAGCTGGTCAAGTGGCCGGTTCCGATGTTGTGACGGTGTAACCATAATCCCACAGAAGCTGTGACCTTGCGCTGCCGTCCTATCATCGAATTTAATCATCCGACGTCCCTGTGTCGGTCTTGCTGAAGAAGGTAGTCCTACAATTCTTAGTGGTCAAAATGTTCATTTTAATGAGTTAAAACCTCTTTTTAAGAATTAAATTAACTTCAGTTTCTCTTACTTTCGTTAACTGTCGATCGGGGGGTTAGCTCGGTCATCCCAGAATTTGGTCCTCTGAACTCCTTCTCCTGAGCTGTTCGGTTAGTCCGTTCTTGAAAACGCTTCTCCGGTATCCGATGTTGTTGCGGAATGTTCATCTGAGCTGATATAATGATAAGGTATAACATTTTCATTCTTCTTATATACCATTATTGGTCACGTCACTAATCTTAACTGTATTGACACGTAATGCAATACGTTGTCATTACGTGCATTTGGAGCATTATATTCCACGTATTAATAATACTGGATGTTTGATTTTTAGCGGCTTTGGTCTTATTTGGTGGACTGTATTATCCATAAATTTTAAAAATGTTCCTATTGTTATTATTGACGTTATGGTTAGTACGATTATCTGAGAGGCTTATGACGATTTTTTCTTATTGTCAATATAACTACTATAATTGTTATTATCGTTATCATTAGTAATGTTATTCTTATTCTTAATGTTATTATTATCATTATTTGCTCATTATTTATTGTAAATTTTGAAGTATTTGTTTTATAATTTTTGCTCTTATCAAATATTTATATTAAGCAAAACAGAATTTTTAAATTATTTATTACTGTTATTACTTTTTCAGGCGACCTTATTGATTTACCATTATGATTTATCAGTGACCGCGTCAACCTCTCTCGCCATCGCTATTGAGTGACCGGTTAAGTAATCTTATTCATTCATTTTTTCTTACCTTAGTATGTTAGACGTAATCTACTACGCTGTAATGCACCGATGATTCGGCTCATCCACTGACGTGAATGATTACATAGCTGTCTACTTATTATCCACTTACTACGCCATCAACTTGTTTCAGCTGGTATAATTCGTTCATATCTTTCAGGTTGTGATTTTACTACGGATTTGATATGACCCGGCTTAACCATTTTTCATTACTTTAATTCATTCAACAAACAGTGAGAATAGTTTCTTATTAATTTTCAATTTTAATGGAGACTTTTACCAATTCAGAAACTTCCGGTATTCTCTTCGGACGTGTGATAGTATCAATTAGTGACATGGGTTATTACAATTTGGAGGACATTAAACTATACGACTGAATCGAAGGGGTAATGTACAATATCATTCAATTTTATCAATTATTTTTTATTATTTTAGAGCAAAAATCCTTTGCAATGCTACCAAATTTCAGTACATCGTTGATCTAGGAAACTTCATTCTGTCCCTGCGGATAGCACATTCAAAAATCAAATTGGAATTATCAGTATTATTAACTTGGTCTATGTGTATGCTCAATTCTAGCTCTGGGGTTAATTTTACTTGGTAAATCGTTATTTTTACCTAAATATTATTTACGTTTCTTGTAAGAAAAGTTAATGGTAAAATTTATATTCAGACTTAATAATCGTGTAGAGTTCTACTTATTCGGTTTGACTTCGAAAACTATTCTGTCTTTAGTATGCCGACAGTGATTCTGGGTTTGGAATGAACGGATTTACTTTGATTTTTAATAGAATTTATTCGTTATTGATTTTGTTTACTGTTAAATAATTTGGGTAAAGCTATCTAGCTGCTGAGATACTCGGTCGAATTTAAATTATTTCTCTTAAAAGGTTTGTAAAACCGAACTCAGCTTTAGGTTATGGGATTTCATTTTGTTTACTTTACGTTAATTATTGAATTCATTTATACGAGTTCTAACGTGGATTTTAGTTATTTATAAACATTGGTTTCTATTTAATTTTTAACTCCTTATTCGGAGATGTTAAATATCAAGGTTACGACTCGACTGGAAAAAATCTTTAGTGCGATTCTTGATCTTTTACTATGTTACGTTTTCTACTATAATTTTTTTAACAGCTCACGTTAGAAATGTTAGTTCAAGATGCTTTGATTTAATAACATTTTAATCAAATTTAGGTTTTAGTTCATCGTTAGATAGAAGTTTCTTTGCAGCAATTTGCGCTATTCCCCACTTTCCATACATTCATTTTGACCCTAAGATATTGATTGTGTTTATATTATATTTAAGAGTGCCCACTGGACTACTCGGTGTTCAGAATTTTAGCCGTCTCTATAATTCATTTTAGGTTGAGTTTACTGGCGTTGGCCGAAAGAAGGACGAGCCAAAAGATCCATTCTTCGATCTCCCTTCACCACTATAAGTTGACATTTTACGTTTAGGTTCGCCGTTTACCACTAGCGAACCCTCACGGTCAACGATATTGATAATAATACCACAATGATATTAGTATCAATAACAATAATAATAGTAATATCAATAATAATATAAATGAAATTACTAATACACTAACAATAATAATCAATGGTAATAATAATAATTATTATAATTTTTATGAAAATTTAACGTAACGATTAAATGCTTATATAAATTAAGATAAGATGAGTCTAATTGATACAGTTTGTACGTTACCCCGTTTCAAAGGTAAATATACATTTGCAACTTTAATATTAAATTCGGTAACTTAGGGTAATAATATCCAAAAATTGATAATAATAACAATAATAACATAAAAATCTGAATATGTGTCTTAACGAATGTGTATTCTAAGTCTTATTTTGAGAATGATTTTATCAAATATGGCTATTTATGGTCGGTCGTGAGGCACTAATACAAAATGTCTTCTAAAAATCACAATTATTCGATTATTCCTTTGACTAAAATTTATGTAAACTAGCAAATTGTTTTGGTTTGTCCTTCATCCTGCAGTCGGTTATTGGGTTATTTCGTCTACATGAACTTCTCTATATGTTTTTCATTGTCATATGTTGACCTTTATATTTAAAACTTTTCCAGGACCTTAACACTACTCTTTCGAGGGTTGGGCGATAGGATTTAGGAAGGGAGAATACTGAGCGGTTCCAGCTACTGCCTTCACCACGGGTTCCCCGCTAACCACCAGTTTGATCCGGGTAACAAAAATTTCATTTTACTGGCTTGTGTACTTGTAGTTTATGGTAAATACAAAAAATTAAGTGATAACTGGAATTTTTTAGCATTTATTTTCTCGTGATGGGTGCTCGATAATAAAAAGATATTTCAACAATAAAGTGGTAGAAATATTTCAGTTAAAAATTTATTATCATAAAATAAAAAAAAAATATTTCATGGGCAAAAATTCTACACTGGCTTTCATGCTCATATAATTAAAAAATAATAAAACCACAAAAATCATATAACACAAATAATAATAATTACTTTGTTTTCTTTTCAAAATTTCAATTCAAAAATCAAATCGTCCGAATAAAATTTTTAAATGTCGAATAAATAGTAAACATAGTAATAAACAATATAGTGTAAAGAGAGTAAAAAGAGTGATTTTTGCTCGACCAGCATTGCCTTATATATCACGATTTCCCGTGTGCGTGTTTTGATACGGTAAAACAAAGAATTTTCTAGAATATTCCAAAATTATAATTTTTTAATTCCTTTTGATTTATTATTAAATTTTTACGTTTTTTTGCATAAAAATTTTATTTAATTTTTATTTATTTTATTTTTCTTAAATTTTCCATTTTTCTTTTAATCGGGTAGCTTATTTTCTAAGTTTTCTAAATACTGTGTCAGAGCCAAAGTGGCGTTTGACGTATCCATTCATCCAAAGAAGATCTGCTTATGGGTTTCCATTGCCCTTTACATCCGTCAATTCATCAATTACCATTGACTAAAACTGCTTGTCCTTGGAGTTCAGCATATAGATCGTATGTGCTATACTCTGGGTGATGTAGTCATCTATTGCTGATGTGAGGAAAAGCCATCCAAGTATGCAGCTTTCATATATAAAGTCATTATTTAGCAGCTGATTTGTTTGATCTTTTTGTCATAGCGGGTTGATTGATTAATATTTTCCTTTTTTTTATTTTCTTCCACAGTTTAGAATCATATGGTTCACTACACAGTTTCTAAGTGTAAAAATCAATCTAGAAAGGATAAAATCAATTTCTTGGTACCTATATAGATTGACATCATTCACGACAGGAATCTTTCCCCATGCAAATAGGCATTGAAGATCATATCTCCAGATTTAGATGGACTGTATCGTGGACTCTATCGTTAGCTTGTGCGAGAATACCGATGTTGTATCCATAAAAGGGCAGCGGATTGTAATCCAGTAATGCTCGTAGGACGACTTCTATCGACAAACAAAAGAGTATTAGAGTGATACATCCTTGTTTTACTCATTTGATTATAGGTACCAGATCTGATTTCTCCCTATTACAGATGAAGAACGTGTGCACTCCGCTATACATATCTTTGATCAATGAAATTGTTTTTGCGCATAATTTCATTGCCTTTAAAGTATGCCAAATTAGATCATGAGGGATTGATCCAAAGGCGTCTGAAATGTTGAGCCACAAGATATTGAGATGTTTTTGAACAACATTGTCTATTATCATGTGGGTAGTGGGGCTCAGAACAACCATCAGATACATCAATGGGTTTCTGGTTAGAGCAGATGATCTGGCCTAAATCAATTCATTGTAAACGTCTGTCATTTATCAAGATTGTGAATATCATATATGATGTATTCATGATTCCAGATTTCTAACTTTTCAGGATGAGCTTTGTCTTTAAGTGCAGCTTTATCATGATATTGTTACACATGGACGTTAAAAACTTTTGATCCACAGATGAAGAAATTATTCTCAGATATTTTGAAAAATTAAAACTGCTGAGTACCTGATGTGGAAAGAAAATTTTTTGGCTCGCACCAAGCACCATTCGGCTTCCGTCACAAGTGACGTTGGAAATTTGCTCAAAATGGCGTTCGTCAGTGAAAGGTGAGCCAAATCGCATGACTACTAATATCCTGACTCACCGTTGGTTATTACAATAACACTAATATTAGTAATAATAAAATGTATAATAATCATAATAATATTAGTCGAAAAGACGTAATTTGTCATTATCAGGATTTCTAATCGATTGGAGATCCCACGCATGTGAGAATTTAGTTGTGTTTTCCTTGACTAATACTTGAGTTTCCATGGTACTTGACCAATAGGAATGCCTCATTATTAGACTTTCCTTATCCTCACGCAATCATAATAATTTATTAATTTTGTAATTTCCGAGAAAAAGAACCGAATTTATTTGTTACTTATATTATTAATATTATTGTTATTAATTGATATCAGTAATTCTCAATTATGGTGTAAAAAAGTGACTATGCATGCAGGCAAGAAAGCAAAATTAATTTCGGTGTGGGAGGTACCCGTAGAGAATGGTAGTTCGCCGGGTCAGATCTCCTCTCCAAGAACTTCAACGTCAAACCCTCAGTTGGGAGTGAATGATCATGAGGAAGGAGTAAATACGACAAAAAATTGGAAGAAGAAAATCTCTCTAGCAAAAGGAAAACCAGAAAAAAATAAAAATATCAAATGAAAAGAAATTTAAATAACGAACATCAATTCAAAATAACTTATGAATTTTAATGGATAACAAGAACAAGCCAACAAAAGAAAAGATAAATAAAGGCTTTATTCCAGGTAGACATTTTGAATATGAGTACATAAGTTAATAATGAGAAAATAAGGGCAAAGATCGTCTTTATTTGAAAGAATTTTTTTTATTATTTTTATCATAACAACTTTTCAGGACATTATAATTTTAGGTACCATTTTGTGGATTAACTTTCTGACGAAATTTTTTTTATATATAAAATTAATTATAATCTTGAATAATTTTAATTTAATTTTTTTTAATTTTTATTAAATTACATCACCGAGAGAAACCAATCCCAATGGAAACCGAGGTCTAAATCACTCTAAACCATGATGCCTGCCAACTGAATAATACACACGAAATTCGGAAAAGAGTAGAAACGAAATTGTTGATGCTGCCGATGTTTTAATAAAAATAATGTCAATTTTTAGTTTGTTAAAAAAGAGGAAAATGAAATAGAATCATGATTCATTGTTATTATATTTTAATTTTCATTCAACAAATAAAATTCTATAAAATTTATACAAAATTACCATGAAATAGCAATAGAAAATCAATAGAAAAGTTAATTCGAATATCTATTATGAACATTTTTCTTTTATAAATAATTATAACTCTTTCAAGTATTTTCTCTTCTGATAGAACCCGCCAGAAGCAAAGAATCGGGCATACAACATGTCTTAAAAATTCCAACCATTTCACCTGATAAATTTTGACTGAATGAATTGTTATTACTTAAAAATTGAAATCATTATTTGAAAATCATTGTCTGGTTTGAATCTTTAGAGTGATCTTGTTGCTCAAATTGATGCGGGTTTAACCTACAAAAGAGTCTAAAGACGGAGATTAACCTGATTAAATGTATAAAAATTTTGTAACTTGTGAAATACTTACTAAGCCAAGATAATGATCTTTTTGTCTAAAAAATACGACGATAATAACTCCAAATAGGAAAAAAATCAGAACACTGCTGATTGAATCTAAAGAGAAAATCAATAAAATTGACAAAAATAATTCCTCACCATGAGTTGTGGTGCAAAAAAAATAATTCCAATCTATTTTTAGAAAGAAATTTCTTGTTTAAATTGATAATTTTTAGAGTTTGAATTTTGGGATTTAAAAGGGATGTAGTTTCATATTTTGGATAATATTTTCAATTAAAACAACATTATTAGGACCCTGTAAATATGTTATTTGATTTATATCCCTCAATATTACTGATGAAACGAACATATCAAATTGATAACAATACAAACAGGAAATCCACATCAAATAATTATTTTACAGTCTACACATTTTATTTAACCCTTTCCGAACAATTATAAAATTCATTCATTACAAGATCTCGTATAATTCGTTTATCTTAACATTTCCGATATTGTTTTAATATGAAATTGATGACATAGGGACGCAAGTAAAATGAGCGTGAATACCTTCTATGGTAACTCCTGAACCCAAAGGTTTTCTAGGGTATTAGTAGTCATGGCAATATGGCTCACCTTTAACTAGAAACCGCCCATTAGAATATATTTCCAACGTCATTTTTGACGGGGATCCAATGGTTATATCTCTTGTGCGCGCATCTGGTGGGAATCCCTTGAAAGTGGTCATAAAAATCTTATTTCTTTTCACCCATCAGGTGCCCAACAGTAGTCATCATACTACGCAGCCTACGGAATATTAGTTTAGTATAAATTGTGAACCGATTTTGGAGATAACAGACGATTGTTGTATCAGACAACTTAGAGTGTCAATAGAAAAGATAAAACGACTCATAATCGATTGAACGATACCGAAACAAAATCACTACTCACAAAAGTAATTAGCCGAGAAATATATATATATATATATATATATATATATATATATATATATATATATTATTTATAAATTATCAATATTATATCCGAACAAATTCAGTTTTCTAACAAAAAGTGACTATCAATTTGATAAATTGATTAAATCACTTGAAACTTTACTAGAAAACTTTATTTGAGTTCATTTCATTTGGCAACAGTTTTTTAGGGAAACTTCCTTGCTGTAAAATTTAAATCAACTTTGAGAGTGTAAATATTAGGAAAAGTTGTTGTCGAGCCTTGGCTACAACCTATAGTGCAAAATTCGGGTATTCCTCCTCGGTTGCCTTTCACTTTTGAGCGAAACTGTAGACAACAAATTGGAATCCAGCTCTCGTCACTTAGAAATCTTTGAGGATGGTTTGTCATAACCGATAATCTTTGCTTCAGAATCTTGCGGCATTTTTTGGGTACTTATATATTTTGGCAAACTCTAGTAAAACAGCTAAACCATATTTGTATATTTATAATTATAAATAAACGTTAGTGAAAATAGTTAGAGTTATCTTAGTCATTTTAATCAATTTATACGTAAAACCTTTTGAAGTCAGGTTACGATTTGTGTTGATCATTAAACCCACTAACCAACGCAACTATAGCATTTTTTTCAAAGAAATTGAAAATATATCAAACCAGATATTCAACATTCGATAGAGAACTATTAGCAGTACATTATACAATGAAACATTTTCAAAAACTGCTAGAAGGAAAATAATTTAAAATATGCAAAAAATATGAAATTACGATCACCAAGCAAATACGACAACTTAATTACATTTCCAATTTCAATTTCGAAATAAAATAATAACAGGTTCAACAAGCGTTTGTGCAGATTCCCTATCAAGAATTGAAACAGAAACAAATACCATAAGCATGATCCCGATTGTGGACCAAGAAATATTTTTTAAAAAACAAGAAACTTCAATAAAAAAGTTCCCTAAACTCCATTCACTAACCAATAAATAGATCAACGAGATTTTATACGACGTTTCAAAAGAAAATAACAACAGAGTAATAGTGCTAGAAGAATATCGAGGTTTAATTAAAAAATTCCACGACATATATCACCCTGGAACCAAAATCACTTATGAACTCTTGTGTACAAAAGTAGTATGGCCAAACATGAAGAAAGGCGTCAAAGAATTTGTCAACTCATGCATAAACTGCCAGAAAAACAAAATAACAAAACAATTCAAAATCATAAAAGTAAAATTCCCCACAACAGAACCGTTAGAAATAATCCACATCAAAATAGTATGATCACTACCACCAAACAACAGAAACAATTACTTGCTCACAATAATAAACTGCAACACAAACTAGTTTAACGCAATTCCAATCAAAGAAATTTCAGCAAAAGCGATATGCGGAAAAGGTGAACTAAACTGGTTCGCAAGATATAGCTGCCCTAAAACACTAGTCATCGAACAAGGGAGACAATTCGAATCAGATTAGTTCAATAAACCTTGTACTAAATACAGAATTAAAAAATCCTAACTACGGCCTACAATCCATTATCAAACGGAAAAGTAGAAAGACTGCACTGATCAATTAAACAATCAATACGAACAAAAGCAAACCACAGAAACTGGCTAGAAAAATTACTAGAAATTTTAATAGAGTTAAGGAACAATCCATCAAGCACAAACAACAAGAGTCCAAGTCAACTAGTGTTATGACACAAAACAAACCTACCAAATCTAACACTACAAATCTCTAAATAAACAAGTTGAAAATTTAAAGAAATATTTATATTATTTTATTAACTCCAATTAAAATATAAGTATGAATTTTTAATTAGAAAAATTTATCAACAGATATTAAACATTTACATTATTTATATCATTATTTACAACCTTGCTCTTGTTTGAATTTATCTATTGGTTGAAATTTTATAAATAAAAGAATTAAATATCTGAAGTTATTTAAATTTTTTGTTTAGCAACTATTATTTTTTTATAAATTTATCCTAAAATCTTTTATTACAAATTTAAATTATTAATATATTATCGTAAATTTTAGAAATGGGCAATAAATTAGTTTGTTGCCGTTGGAGGTGGATTGAATCTCCAGAATTTACTAACCGTCCAGATAACAATAACTGCAAGTATATAACTCCAATCGATAATTACTCCAATGGTTATTTAAATCAAAATTGTAACACTGACAATGGATATGTCAAATCAAAGTATCAAGTAAAAGTCAATCCGAACTCAGAAAATCAACTGATAAACGAAAATGGTAGCAACGGAATTTCAGGCAGCACCGGAAAATCCATAAATCCATATCATCAGAACAACAATAGTTATCCAATGACAAACATTATTTGCCCAGCTCCATTTTATCCTAGCAAAAACCCAGTTTGTTATCAGCAAAATAACTCTCGTTTCTTCCATCACATGAGTAACGGTTTAGAAGGATCCTATCGAGACTCGTGGATGGTAAAAAGTACTGATCAATTGCAACACATTAGTGAAAGGGAACCAGAAGGTAATTTAATTGATTTTATCCGGTTTATCAGTAATTAATTTAATTGGTTTTGCAATTATTAATTATTTATATTATTGATTAATTTTAATTTTATAATTACATTTTATTATTAATTGAATTAAATCATGAGGTCTTGCTTGACGAATAAATCGTAACATTTTTTCTATGGAATCACTGAATCTCCAATTAATAGTCAATAAATAGTGCCAATTTTTAAATTTATCATGATAATTTCACGTGTTGAAATTTTTGTAATTAATTATTGAATAAATAATTACAATTACACATATATTTGATGCCAACCAAAAATAGATTCTAATATCTTGTCTGATTGGCTGATTGATTCCATGAATGAATACTTAACATGAATTTGATTTGCTAATTTCTTGTTGTAATATTCACATTGATATATTTCCATAGATTGTCTTTATATGTACATTTATATGTATTATCTACTTTTTGCTGTAATAAATAACACTCATTATTTGGCCAACGTTGAAATTTTCGGGACCAGAGATATGTGAAGAATTTAAAATTTCTATTTTGCGGTTATATACAATGTAATTGTCAAATTTGGTATGATGACACTCGGGAATTTGTGACCATATCCTAGTCAAATAATCATTACAAAATTGAAATCTTTCCTTTATCCTTTGATACATTCAAGTTACTGTAAAGAAATGGTTTGACTCTCAATTCCTCGTATGTGTCACATACAGATCAATAATGAAACTCTCCGGGATTATTTTGGCCTTATTGATTTTTTAGACATTGATGACGTCAAATGAAAATTTACAGACCAACGCATTCACAGACAGATTATGAAATAACGGAACGCAAATCTGTACTAACCATCACCGACCAACCACGGAATACTACACAATATTAATTAATAAAATTTCATTTCACCTAGTGCAATTATGCAATTATCTCATTTGTTTCGATTAGAAATTAGATTACCCAATAAGATCGCGCGTTTGCTAATGCAACCGGAACGGTAATTCAATTTTATAGCGAATAAATAATTATCAAATTTAAATTATGGAAAATATTCGGCAAAATTTATTTCTGTCAGACTACGACTAAAACAAAAATGTCAACATCATCGAAATACCGCACTGCCGTGGCCACAGCCTTATCACCTCTCTCTCACTCTCTCTCTCTCTCTCTGTATGTGTGTGCATGTACGCGTGTGCAAATTGATCATTTCAACCAATCAGATCGCAGAAATATTTGTAATAATAAGAGAAATATATCGAGACCAATTGATCGCTCTATTGTCAATCAGTTCGGCAGAGTTTTATCAAGTTTCCATTGTATCTGGCAAAGTGTTAGTAAACTGATGACACTCGCAGGTATTATTCTGCAACTGGTCTATGCCGAATCGGCATTGCCGATGCAGATTATTCATCTTTATAATGAACTTTCATATTCTGTTGCTTTGGACTGATTTGATCAAGTTCTGATAATTGTAGACTTGATCCACGATATTTATCCATAATCACATTGTAATTATGCACAATTATTGATTTATTAAATAAATATAATTTATTCGGCAATTACCCAGGATTTAGTCTTAGGGGAGGGAAATTATTTTTACAGTACACCAATTTGGTTCAAATACTTTAAAAAAGAAAACATCACAACAAAATAAAAATTTAATTTCTAAAGAAATTACATTTACAAATTAAAATTCAATCAATTTGGGCACAAGTTTGAACTCGTGCACACATTTCGCTTATGGAGGGTGGGGAGCGTCTCTAATTTATTACATGGGTTTCCGTGTCAGGTATTTTGTCTTTATTATGTGTTGCCCATGTCTAAGTAGCCGTTGAATTACGAAACAAATTTCAATGAAATATGGGGTTCTGGCTTCCCATTGGGATAAAAAACGAAACCGGCCCGGGTGTAATTGTCCTTTAAGAATTGTTTTGATGTTTAGTATGCTTTTCTCTAAGATGTCAAATAACTCGGATTGCTGTGTCAATTCGGTTTTGTAGAAATTCATAGAACAATTTGAATTCGTTTGTGCATCAAAGCCAGGTAAAAACAGACGGATATTGCATGAAAATGAGATAATTTAAAAAACTTATTGTAAAACGAGATTGAGCTGTAATCAGGCTTTTCTTTGGAATGTTCGATTCATTGTCCGCATCTCAGCTCTGATAGTTATAATTCTAGCCTTATTAAGCTGGATATCTATTTAGATGTGGAACACGATCCTTCAATTAATGCCAAACATCCAACTTTGTTTTTAAAACGATCGAAAGAAGATATTGAGAATAGTGAGTGAATCACTGTTGAGTTATTGTTATTGACTACCTGATTTCTTTTTCAGATCTCCAGCGGCGGCGAATGGAGAAAGAAAAAGTAATTCCTCAACCTTAAACCGATGCGGCCTGATTTAATTTTATAGCTTTTCCAAAGAGGCCTTAGTAGATGGAGTTCTTGCAGCACAATATTGCTCGACGATACAACGATTTCCCAACCAAATCCCGCTTTGTCTCTAAAGGCATTAGCGCTGGCCATCCATCTTCATGTGAGAAGCGAAGAGAATTCAAACGATCAGCGGTATCGGTGTTCTCGAGATGATTCGGTCTATGCAATTTTCGATGAAAGGCGTCATCCGGTTGTTCGTGCTGGTTCACACGGAGACTCAATGCGTTGCCCCAGTCATCGGGAGATATATAGATTTCTGCGTGGCATTTTCAATATGGCTCAATTGACGCCAGAATGTGCAATAGTTACACTTGTAAGCTTTAATTATTTTATTAATAATAATAATTATTATTTTTATTATTATTATTATCATTATTATTATTTTTTTTTATGATTATTATAATTATAATAATAATTATTAGTATTATTATTATTATTAATATTAAATATATATAATATAAATATTGGACTACAATGGAGTGTGGGAGAGGAATATTGATGGGATCTCAGCGGTCACTGCCGGCTGTCTCAGCCGAGACAACATGTGTAACTAACAACACAAATGACCCATTGATAAAAAGACAAATTCAGTGCCGAGTATGTAGCTACCAGCTGTGCTGTGCGTGCTGCGATTCGTCAGTTAGATTATGGAGGTGTATAATTGGTGAAATGATAACTAGCATGCGAGTTGTCGATCTAGTGAAAATTGTAAATGCGTGAAAATGATCTCGTTTCTCCGGATTTCATTAGCAGGTGTCGATCGGTGCATTTGGCTGGGTTGAAATGTTGATTAAATGAATTTATCGATCTGGTGGAATTGAATAGTGCTAGATGTGCATTGATAGCATTGGACTTGTGAGGGGGGCTTATAGAATAATATAAGTAGGAAATTCACCCAATCATAATGGCCGCATCTGCTGATAAATCATGCGACCTCTCCTCACTTACCATCACCACTATTCCCTGAATATATTGATTTCCCATGCGTTGGTGGATAATTAATTGTTTCAGGTTTATCTCGAGCGGTTGTTGTCGTCGGCGGAAATAGAAATCCTGCCTTGGAGTTGGCGCCGGCAAGTGCTGGCATCAGTGCTGTTGGCGAGCAAAGTCTGGGACGACCAAGCGGTATGGAATGCTGATTATTGTCAAATCCTAAAGGATTTGTGTGTAGAAGATGTGTAAGCGTTAATTCCCCATTGATTGACTCCATTAATAGATGATAATTAGCAATGAATTGGAAAGAAACTTTCTCGAATTAATTCAGTTCAATATTAATGTGCCCTCATCAGTCTATGCTCATTACTATTTTGATCTGTTACAACTCGGTAGAAATAATGGCCTCTATAACCAGCCATCAACGCGTCATTCGCTACTGTGGGATAGAGCTATCCGATTGGAGGCGGTCAATTGTCCCGCCGGGCCAATCGATGATTACTCGACGAAATGGTGGATTAAACCTCGTCCGCTTTCACGATTTCTCAGCTGGGAATCCATTAACGCTACCCCGTCAGTGCGTCGTGTCATCCTTTCGTAAACAGTTCACCACCAATGAGATTACCTCATTTATTTTCGCAATTTAGCGATCAGCATCTCAGTTTCTTGTCGAACCGCGTGCTTCATCTGAGATTGTATCTAGTCCAGTTTTGCATCAACCTTATTTTATATACATGTGCATATTTTTACTGACGATCTTTTTATCTATTTTCGCCAGTCCAGTGTTTTCTTTTCTCATCGATATACACTATTATTATATAATTATTATTATTATGATTACAGTTATAATATTTATTACGATAATAATTTTAATAATAATTATTATAATAATAAATCATTTCCATCGAGATTATGCAGTGTGATTCTGATTGGTTGCACACTCATCTTCGTTTTCACCATTTGCATGCATGTGTAAATGTTTTTCGAATTTTCATCGTGCAATGATTCATCGGCTAATTGTGCTGTTGTCGATTAGTATTTGCCCGTGTGTGCTTATGTTGTCTCTCAACTGTAACATCAACACACACACGCACAGTGTCTAGTGTGATTGTAAGTGTGTGTGCTATTGCCTAGTCAATCGATTTATTAAATCGATCAAATCTTGCAACACAAAATCGATATTCGTAAACTCAAATCGACAAATTGATATCGAAAATGAATAATAATCGATCTAATCAATAATAATCAATAATTTCCGTCGAATTTCTTTGGATTTTTGTGCAACATGAATGAAAGTTGTATTTTATTGATCGGCTATTGATTAGTGGCTCAAGTTTGTGCACATTGATTTTATTAATATAAACTATTAAGTCTATATGATAATTTGTGTAAAGATTATGCCGACGGGGGATATAAATGACAAGTTAAATTAAACAATTGTTTTCAGAATAAGCCAAAGGCAGTTCGATTTCTCCCTGAGAATTTTTTGTCAAACACTTAGCTGGAATCTAAATTATGATAGCGGGTGTCCGGTAGTATATCAGCTAGCTTATGGAGAAAATACAGTTTATTTAAATTCATTAGAGTATATGAATGCGTCACATTTATACTATGCCCTACCTGGGGCACTCTCTATGAAAAGTAAGTCAACTAAAAAAATAATGTAGGGCACGTAACTATAGTAACCAGCCAAAAAGTTTTTTTAAGTCAAATCAAATTTTCTAAATCAATGTATTTCATACAATTTTCCAAAAAATTGCAAACAAAGACTAGCTATTTATAGAATTAGTTTCTCGTGTAAATGTAGGTCATGACAGTCAGTAATAACGTTTCAAATATTATGAAACATAGACCACTTTATGTTATAGAAATAAATTCACATGTTTTACATATTACAAGACAGTGAATAACATCAAATTTTTAATAAACTTTAATATGGACCATATGTATTATATATAAATATATATATAAATTATTACATGTATTAAAAGTATTGCATGTCAGTTCAAATACGCAAATTACAAATGCGTTATTAAAAATAGCACATAATTATTGTTTAAATTTTAATAAAAAATCGACATTTTTAATTTGAAACTTCACAAGCAACAAACAAAATTCTACAATCATCCTTCTATGAATTACTACATCAAAATTCAATCAGTTAAATCACTGATTATTCTGTTTGGCTATAAGCAATAATTTAAACAAAAACGAGAAAATTGTGTAAATTAAAACAAAATAATTAATGTCGTTTGGAAAATATCAATATGGCTGCTGTAACATAAGCACACACCGCAAGCAGAAATCAAAAATAAAATAAAACAAAATAAAAACATAACATAATTAAATAAAACAAATATTATTTAAAATCATTGAAAAGCCTACAGATGCCGAAAGAAACATAAAACCGCAAAAAAAACCTTGAAAAAGAAGGTTTATAAAATACATAGGCAGAAGCGGAGACCAAAAATTTAAATATCAAAGTGTAAAAATAGAAACAATCAAAAAGAATGGTTAAATAATAAAAAATAAAGATTTACCAAAAATTTAGAAAATAATATCAAAAAATAGAGAAAAATAAGGAGAAAAATAAAATATTTAAAATAAAATAAAAGCAATAAAACCCCTCGAAAAAGAGCCCATAAAGGCTCAAAATTCTCTGATAGGTCGCACCCAGGCATGAAAACATTATATATACAGCAGTCATTTTCATAATTTTAGACAAAAAATTTTTTAGACATTTGTTGAGACAATTTGTTTTAGACAAAAATTTATTAAGACAATTTTTATGTATACCAACTTAGGACAATTTTTCAAATTTGCATGCTTGATTGACAAACTTGTAAATTGTAAGTATTTTTATCTTGTACAAATATATTTTTCGAAGTTAATTTTTTGTTTATTCTAACTTATTCTGGATGGCCGCGATGTCTTTTTGCATCTCTCGACATGTCCCTTTAAATTATTTATATCATTTATATCATTAAATTATTTATATATATATATATATATATATATATATATATATATATATATATATATATATATATATATAATCAGTGGAAAATGGTGAATCGGTATTCAATTCTCTCAGTTGAGTTTGAGGGACGTTGATGTGTCGATTTATCGTTTTCTACCCTTCGATATCTGCCGGGACAGGTCAGCTTTGTACTAATCTTGAAAGTAGGACTTCGCTGGACTTCATCGCGGCGTTCATGAAAGGTGGACGGAGCGGTAAGAAGGTAAAATGCGGAATATCGTCAGAGTTAAAGGGACAAAACTATTATGTGTTTAAGTAGGGAAATTGAATTTTTATTTAATTCTTGCAGATTATTATATTATCAAGGGTACGATTAGTGATAGAAATTTTTAAGTCAACGAAAGTATAAAGTAAGATTAGATCGTGTACATTGTTTGATAATCATCACGGTAGAAATCAAAATAAAATGATACATTTATGCATAAATTTGTGAGATGATAGCATAGAGATGTACGAACTATGGTAACTGTGGCGACTATAGGAAATCAAATATGAGTTGTTGGCTAAAATAAGTACATTATAGTAATGCATTCATTTCAATTTACTGTAGGCTAATATTTTTATGAAATAAGGAATTTCCCATAAAATAAGGGCTGAATGGTGCCAAAGGTTTTGAAAAATATTTTAATAAATAAAGAGTAACGATGATAAATTTAAATTCGAAACCATTGGAATTTATTCAGAAGAAATACAAAATCAAGATATCAAATGCTCGTTGATCAACCGGCAAACGAAAGAATACAATTATCAATTGTTAAAATCGTCTTATCTAATGTATTCACAATGTATGTTTCATTCTAATTTTGTATTCCTACAATACGTATTACATCCATAATCATAAGTAAGCCATTTTTTCTATCAAAGATGACAAAGCCCAAAGCTAACAATTTTCCAGTATTCCTTCTTTAGATTTACACAATTTGTAACTAAAAATAAAAAGTTTTGCAGTGTATATTTAAAGTTTGAAATTTATTTTTGTTTTAAATGTTTTATTAATGTTTTAATTCTTCAAGTTCAACAGACATTACTTATCTGACAATGTTGATTCCTCTGGTAATGAATTCTCAAATTTGTATTCATCATTTACTTCGATATATTCTTTATAAATCAATTGATTAAGTAGCAATGAACGATAATGAACAATTTATTCTTGCATACCAACTCACTTCCCATTGTGGCATCCTTGCCCGAACATTATCTTTCAAAATCTCTCCCATTATAAGGAGACATATATATCATCAAGCAAACCATCCATAAAATGTAATCATTATTATTCATCAGCA
The DNA here is from genome assembly GCA_022537955.1 of Schmidtea mediterranea. Classification (NCBI taxonomy): domain Eukaryota; kingdom Metazoa; phylum Platyhelminthes; order Tricladida; family Dugesiidae; genus Schmidtea; species Schmidtea mediterranea. The sequence continues at coordinate 38,624,030 of CM039681.1, forward strand.
AGCATTACAACAGCTGGCCTGTTTCGCGCATAATACTTCCTATAATATAGATAGATAGATATATGTTATAGACGGTTACATCTTGGTTATGTGTTGACAAAATCGTTTCGACATTCGGCATAATATACATACAGGAAAGCTAAAAGGAAACAAAAAACTTCACATGATTCTCAGAATAAAAGGAACGATAGATACCCTAATAGACACTCGTAAATTTGTAGTTTATGAAAATATTAAAATCTGCATAAATTATGAAACAGGAAGAAGACATGTTTTTCATTTTATAAAAGGTTCAGTTTCGAACATGGACTTCGGAACAAAAGAAAATATTTAAAACTATTTGGAAGAGTGGTGTTCTAGTAATAAAATTTTATAATGCCCATTTCTTAAAAAATATTAAATAGTCACCGTATTTATACTTAATCCATCTCACTATGGAGCTTCATCAGGCAGAATAATAAGTATGAAAAAAATGAAAATAAGCCGGGGCGTATATGGGCATGCATTTTATAAGGGTCTTTAATATTATATACTGTGAATTTTGCCGTTGCATCCATTTTGCACTTCACAATCTCCCAGAACCTTGCTTTAGCCTTAAAAACTATGTATGCATATATTGTGAAATTTATTGACTTGCGGTGTGTACTGGCTTTGGTGTGGAATAGTTTCGACAAAAATTAAATTAAACTTGAATATTTGCCAAAATATAATTGCATAAATACGATTGATTCATAAATATCAAACATAAAATCAAATATCCGACAGCATCACGCCAAGCAGTAGACTTAATAGTAAGTATACTTGGATCGTGATCTCTGTAAAGTTCAATTATTCGATCGTTCAAAAATACAAGAGTGCGTCACAAATAGTAATTCGGTGAAAATATGCTTCAATGAATGATTGCTAAAAGTGCTGACGAAAACTGAGTTTTTCTCTAAAAAGTCAGATCAGAATATATTTTTATAATTTGACCCAAACCATGTATGTTCTTTTTGTTGAAGTAAAACAAAATTTGACCTTGAAATTATCTGTGTTATTTGAATCTAATTTTTATTATTTCTTTATTTAAATCGACAATTTATTTCTTAATTTCTTTAACTGAAATTTATTTATCCGATAAATATTTTATTTTAATAAGTTTTATTTAAATTTTTTTGTTATTTTTATGTAAATTTCTTGCTGAAATGATGCATTGTATTATTTTATTTTAATGTTTCGGGCTTTTATATTTATTTGCTTTATCTCAAATTTTTTGTTGTTTTAATTGATATCGGTGTTTCATTTTAAATTATCTTGACGCTTGTTTTTCTGTTATTTTAATCTAACTAAACAAAGTTTCATGGTCACTATTAGCAGTTTGATTTCGTAAATTTAATACGTCCATTAAAAACTAAATTATAATAAATTCCAAACTTTATTCAAAAAAAAACTACAAACAAAACAATATTAAAACAACGATCTAAAGTTGAAATGTTTATAGTATTTCTTTTGAGGATATTTCAGTAAGTATGAATTAACAATTGAATAGGGAATGTTAATACACAAACATTCAAAAAATATTTAATATATTTAAATTACAAACATTCCTAAATATTAATTTTACAATCAAGCAAATTCATCATCCCATACTTTAACTTTTTAACTTATTTAAATTTATCATTATAATTTTATTAACATTCATTACATATTTTTAACACGATAATTAGTTATTCTATTTAATTATCCTCACAGTCACTTTGCACTATCCCAACACTATATAATATATTTTTGTGACCTACATAAAATTCCCAATCATCTTAGATAATTTAGGATAGGTGTGCAGGATATGACACTTCTTATTACTCTTTTAACATGTATTTTCTTGTTATTGTTTAATAAATAACAATGGTGTGCCATTAGTTTGTATTGAATCTCAATATGTATTTTGCAAGATTCATCCAAATTCTAAAAAACCATGGCCTATGGTATTAGAGTAACATTGATTTTATCACTAGTAAATTCAATGACGTCAATAACGGAGTTGGGTATATGAAGTAGGTGTTTTTAGGCATAAAGGTGAAAATAAGCGTTATTAAGGTTGCTAAAATTCTTATTTTATACATTTGTGAATTTAGTGGTTTGTAACCTTGACCCCGAGCATACAACCTTTTGTACCCTCCAATGGTTACCCATTGCTAATCAACATTGGTACTGCAACCATTGGTTATGAGACCGCTAATGGTGAGCTTTGCTCTCAGAACTGCTAAGGACCGGCCTCATGATGGGTTCAACGCGCTACTGATAGAAGGTCTGTGCGCGGTTTACAGCCCTGGTCTCTTCTGTACTAGTTTGACTATAACCTCATTCTCTTTCCAGCTAATTACTTCGTAGGATATTAATTATTTGAAATAAAACATTTCTTAAGAAATTTACGAGACAATCGAAGAAGATTTTTATTTTTAATACAGCAATATTAATCAGATTTACATTTTTCTAGTCCTTTCCTCCTAGATGATTTTTTGTTGATTTTTGTAATCTTCGTTTTGCTCACTCTGCTTTTCCGGGTCGAGGATGAAGTCGTTTGTGGATTGGCTTCGGTACCGTGGTTTTGATTCTGGTAGGCTATTTGTGCTGGAGCAAACACCAGAGCTTAGGTCACTGCGTTGCCTTCATGGCAAGCCGACAATGCTTGCTGAACAGTCCTGATTTGAGTTTTTTGATTTTGGACCATCTGTTTTTCTTCTATCTACACCTTTTGAGCGGCGGTTAATTTGGCCCGTGAAGGTTCCATCCACGTCGCCTTGATGTTTTGCATTTCTCGACTCATTTATAGAAGTTTGGCATGTAAGTCCGCATTTTCTCTTCGAGCTTTGACCAGTTCCTTCCCTAAGATTCGGAGCGTGTCCATATCAATAATTATAACCGGATTTAACCAGGTTATAAATTTCGATTTCGTTAATAATTTGAAAACAATCGTTATGTATCGTTGTGTACCGTTATTTGTTGCGATTAATTTTATTCGACTCGTGGTTAGTTTATATTATCAAGGAGTGGAGTAACTGGAATATACATGTTCGTCGTCACTGTGTAGTACGCTGAGACGATCCAGAACCGAGGTTGGGATAAGTTTCCTTGGCACTACTATGCTGGTTGGTGCCTTCATATTGTTTAGAGTCGGGTTGTTTAATTCGTAAGATACTCCATAATCAGGAGAGTACTCGTCGGTACTAGGGATCCGTTCGGCTGCTATATCTGCATTTATTCGGTGCAGGTGTCCAGGCGGGCCATAACGATCTGCCATTAAGTTCTTCTAATTTGGCTAGTGTGAATTCGGCCTCCTGCCGAGCTTCTCGTGCGGAGTTCCGCCCTGGCTCACGCTTAATGGCGATGCAGGGTAACTCGATCTCATCATTCCTGCCTGTGGAGTAATCGGACGAATTGGATTCTTGAGTCGGCGACACCAAGTACCCTGAGTCCCACAAGGCTTGTCGGCATCGAGCAGGTTTCATTGATGGGAATTGAATTGTGGTTGGGATGTCATCCTCCTAAGATCCATCCATTTGGTGTGTATCTCTCGCTGAATTCCAACATAGATAAATTATTTGGAACATTACAGCTAGAAATTTATTTCACGCATAATTGTCAGCTGTCTGATTTAGATGTACTGTTGGTAACTAATGTTTACACTTAAGTCAGTGTTTTCGCGATAGATTCGTTATTGCGTGATGAAATGGTAAGTATCTTGCCATCCAACACTCCTCTGCTCCCATACTGAACGATTATACTAAAAGTTGAACTCAAAATTGGCTCATGTCTACTACAAATGCATTATCGTACCCTAGTTTACTCGTAATGTTTGACAGGATTTTGTTACCTATTTGTTTTCGAAATCTAGATCAGTACTTTCGAAAATGTTACTTTTATGTCTCATTAGTTGCTTAGATTAAGACATCGTATCTAACCGAATCTTTTTAGTCATCATATCGAAGAGTTAGAATTACATAGCTAAATGAAACAAGAAAACATCGAATCTATTTCACATTATTATTTCTATAAACAGGAATGGTTCTACAATTCCATCCGCGATACTTGGTGTTTTATACTTAACCAACCAATCTGTTTTGTTAATCCCTGATATAGTATTACTCAATATCGTTGGTTTCATCAATATATTGAGATCTGAGCGTTCTAGTAGTTACCTCAATTGATCTAGTTTGAACTTCCTTTGGTGTAATTAGGGGTAATAATACTGGTAAACCGGTTTACTGGTAAATTTTTCCATATTAGTGTATTTACATTTACCGGTTTTTTGCAATAAATTATCGGTAAACCTGTAAAATTTGGTAATATTTTAACGCTAGAGTACTGACACGTGACGTTATTTTAAAGCAAAAGTGGGCATTGACCATTTAATTTCAAGAAAAATAGATTTGCTTAAAACTATGCTTCAGATATATAAATTTAAAATTATCATAAATCTAATATATGATATGAAAAGTATAATTAAAAGTGTTCGGTGTAATCAAAGTTTAATAAACTATCAAATTTCGTTACGTTTGATTAAATTAAACAAATAGAAACTATCAACAAAACTGAAAACGACATTTCAAATTTCATGTCAGCGCTCATATAATATGTAAAAAGAGGAAATTTTTCATAAAATTTAAAATAAAATATACCTACTTATACAAAAATTATTTTTCGTTATTCAATTATTGTGTTGAAATTTTATTGTCCATCCGTTTTTGAAATAATTTGAATGCTGCATTATTCACTTAGTAGTACCAATCATGTAAGTAAAAAAATCATAGTTATCTTTTGATTTTTTTATTCAAAAAAATCAATGTTGACAGAAGAAAATTTTGTGATCGGATTGTGTAGATAAAATTAATAGAATTCAAATAAAAACTTTAAAGTTATTTTTGTAGTAAAATATTAACTTGTGATGTGAAGTAATAAAAAAGTAAGACTAAGAAGATATAAATATGTAAATTTTTGCAATATAGTGGTTTTATGTAATTTTAAATAAAGAAGCGTAGTTGCAGTTAAAAATAACATAATACCTATTATCAAGAAGAAAATATATGCAGAATTTCTTTCGTATTTAATTTTGGTTATTTCCGTTTTAAATAGGTGGTTATTCTGAGTTTGCTCGTTTTAATGAATCACAATAAAATAATAACATTGAAAATAAAGCCTAAGTTATTATTATTTTTAGTATTAAATTTAATTATTAAAATATTAAATTCTAATTACATATTTATTTTAAACTATTATAGCTTATCCATGTCGGCAGCAAAAAGAAAGATCTTTGGAATAATTTTACGCGCATGAAAGACGGGAATTCAACTGTATGCAAAAGGTGTAATACAACGATAAAATGCGCAGGCGGAAGCACAAGTGGCTTGCATAATCATCTTATCAGAAAACACAGCATTAATTTTCTAAAGAGAGAAGCACTTAACATAGAAGCTGTTGAATCATGTAATTCTAAAATTAGTTCCAACATTTCCGTTTCGGATGATACTAATTCTCGGACCAAAATTTCCAACTATTTCATACAAATTAAAACTATTGACAATTCATTTCCAGCTGTTTTAGCGCGACTGATGGCACGAGATTGCCTGTCATTTAAAAAGATTTTCACTTCATACGATCTGCAAGAATTGTTTAAATCAAAAGGATGTGATATCCCTAAATCTCCAATGACGATAAAAAGAATAGTTATGGATTATGGTGACAAAATACGCGAACAAACCGTCATCGAATTATCAGAAAGGATAAGTCATGGTGAATTATTCAAGTTGACTTTAGACGAATGAACGTCTTTGAAGAATCGAAGGTTTATGAATGTAAATGTTCACTCGTATGATGATATATATATTGGAATTTTGGTTTGGTAAGGATGAAGGGGCAATGGCTGCCGATAAATGTATCACGTATCTTCAAAATAAACTTCAAGAATTCAATATTCCAACGGAGAATGTAATTTCAATTACTACGGATAGAGCCGCGATTATGAAAAAGGTAGGCAGATTGATTGATGTTAGTCATCATCAGCTATGTTTCGCCCACGGCATCCAGTTAGCCGTAATTAAGGTGCTTTATCAAAAATCTTTTTTGGATAATATTTCGGGCGAAAATATGACAGATTCTTATGTTGATGTTGCTACTGAATATGAACATGAAACTGTAACTATAAGTAAAGAGGAGAAAGGAGACAAAGAAGAAATAGAACATTTTGAAGTGCATACTGATACATTACCTACGGATATGCCAATTTCAATTAAACACGACTCTATTGGTCCCATAATATCAAAAATTCGGAAAGTTGTTGGAATTTTTCGTAGATCAACAGTAAAAAATGACGCCCTTCAAAAACATGTCATGGTCGAATTTGATAAAGAGCTTTCACTAATACTTGACACAAAGATAAGGTGGAGTAGTTTGCTTGATATGTTGGAAAGATTTTATCAGATAAAAAATTGCGTTCGAAAAACTCTAATCGATATTAAATCAGATTTAGAATTAACGGAAAAGGAACTTAATTTGATATCAAATATTATATCGGCCTAGCAACCGATTAAAGGGGCGGTGAAAACTCTTTGTTGGAGAGACACTAACCTATACCTTGCGGATTTAACTCTTAAGTTTATGCTAAATGAACTAGGCAATCAAAACACTTTTATTAGTAACGAGTTGAAGGAAGCTCTAATATTAAGAATGAGAGAAAGAAGAACCATGTATTCCGATATTTTTTATTATCTTCATGAACCACGTTCATGTGGTAAAAATAGTTATGGAATGTTCAATACAATTAACAAAATAGTTAAATCAAAGAAGATTGTTGAAATAATTCAAACTTTTTCAAAAAGCGATTCCGCAACTATTGATACGGAATCTGAAATAGTGTATGAAGAACCAGAATTAACTATTGGATCTGCGATTCCATCGAATTCTGCAGGAACATCTTCAGGGCTCTCAATGAAAGAAAAACTAAATTTAGTTATTCAAAATAGGATTAATATAAATGTAGATGAAGAGATCTGGGATCCGAAGACTCCATCTGGGCTTCTAAATATAATAAGAAAAGAAATGTTATATTTTAAGGAACAAATATTAAAGGAAAATATTTACAGAAAGCCCTGAAATATATTTCAGCAGTTCGCCAACTAGCGTAGAGTCAGAAAGGGCTTTCTCCGCCGCTGGTTTAATTTGCACAAGATCCAGATCCAGCATGAATGATGAAACCCTCCCTGAGCACAATGTGTTTTTTTGAGAGCCTCCTGTGAGAAGCAATTTATGCTAAATTAGCAGTGAAAATTGCAATTGAGACTAAGTTAAGTAAATGAATTTTGTGATTAACATTATAATATTTTTAATATTATTTTAATAAATGAATTTCCCAAAAGTTTTTAATATAAGACATTCATTTTTTGTGTTATTAGATTTATTAGTTGTTTGATTTGTTTTTTAACTACAAGGGTTTCCAATTCGCACTTTAAAAAGTTTACTTCAAAATATACTGTAGCCGATAATATGTATTCAATTAGTAGGGGTTTTTTTGGGTAAATATTTTTATTTTTAATGCATACTAAGCTTATAAAAATTACCGGTAAAAATGTAAAAAAATACCGAATTACCGGTTTTTCAAAAACCCGGTAAATTATTACCCCTAGGTGTAATGTAATAACTTTAAAAGAGTAAAAAATTTGAAAAACTTCCTCACTTGTTGATTTCGAGTTTCTCGTCTCAGGATTTTGTCTCATTCCTGTATTATTCCCGATATGGGTGATCCTTCGCAACCGTGGTTCGTCGGCGAGGTCGTTATTTCTTCCTGATTTACGCGAGTAGATTTCATAGTGACGTGTTAATTTTCTAATAATCGTATCGGTATTTATAGTGACGTTGAATTGGCCACATTTTGTTGGTTTTTAATTAACTTGAAATCGATAAATTTAACGTTTTTCTTACTATCTAATTTTACCTTTATTCAATTTTATTATTTACTGGAGAAACTGCATGATTTTTAGTGGATTTAGTTCGGTATCAGTCATTTTTGCACACTAGTTGGTTGCACACTATCTGCTGGTTATGATATTGAATTATGATCATATTTCCTTATGAAATCATATTCAACTCTTAAAATTTAACTTTAAGTTATATAACTATATAAAAAATAACTTACTTAGCAGCCATTTAAAAAATGGCTGAAATGCATTTATTTTCTAACAAAATAAATTCCGCCAAGTTGATTTATGTATCAACTTGAATTATAGCGGAATTTATCTCAATGAGGCTTGGTGTAAGATGAAGTTGTTTCTTTGTTTGCAGTCTACGAATGTAATCTGAAATGTCGTGACAACTGGCATATTTTAATTGATCGGACGGTTTTCGCAGTTAAAATTTTTCTCATGGACTTCTACTGCATTAAGTTCAACTTTTCGGAGATCATTCAGTTGGATTATTTGGTCAGACATCCATCATTTGGAATATCATCAAGATCGACAGCAGTGGTTGATTTAGATTTATAAGTCTCGTGCGGGTGTTCTGCGATGTATGAGTAAGTTCTCCTCAGCTATTGTAGGAAATTATTGATTTATTTCTGACTAGCGTAGTTTGCTCCACTGCTGGGCATATGTAATCGGATTTACAAGTATCTTCTTCCGCCAGGTTCCTGACGTGTTGTTCCATCTATGGATTATGGGAAGAATTAATAACTACCTATTACATTGACAGCCTCTCATGGATCTCAGTAATTTGGTTAATTCGTGAATTTTCTCATTTATTTCTGCTTCTAGGTTCATCTCTATTTATCGATAATACTATCATTCTAACTGTAATTTTTAATTTATCTTATAAAATGAAAAGATTTAGTACTTTAATATTTTGATGGATGTGCAATGAAATTACCAAAGTTGTTGGAGATTTTTATCCTTTTGGCGTTTCTAAATATTACAAATCTTGGTATTCAACATCGACTAAGCATCTCCATAGAGATCTCCTATTTTAATCCCAGCTGGTGTATAAAGCTGAACTAGAATTAATATTATTCTATCGAATTGGGTTATTAGGTTATCTATAATTTTGGTCATTGTGTTATATCCTTGCCGGTTTTCATACTGTCGATTTTAGTCGTTTTTGCCAATACTTAACTAAACCATTCTATAATTAATTTTTTATCTTTAATTTAATTTTTATTCATTATCCCATCATAGGTAGCAATTTTGGCTGTTAAACATTTTCGATATAAATGAAAACCCTATTACTTATTTTCCCTTATGAATTTGAATTATAAACTGTCCTATATGGCCAATAAATCACTTTAGGTTTACCAATTTAACGAATAGGTCATTTTACATCTTTAGTTGAGAGGCATTTCTTCTTTTACTTTTTATCTTAGGGCTTATAATTCATTTATCATTGTTAGTTTAGGACATTGATCATTTGATATACGTTTTACAATTACCAAATATTCTTTATAACTAATTTAGATTGTATTTTATGATCGCTGCTTTACCCACTCACCTCCTTGGTCATTTGATCTTAAAGTTAGACATATTGATGTTAAGTTTTGTGAGTGCCCACTGAACTACTCAATGTACAATATTTTAGCCGATAAGTCAGTAATATATTAGGTCGATCCTTTTGCAACTGGCAATAAAATTTATATCTATAAAAATATTTTTTTATTTTCATTCGCGTATTTATACGTTAGGAGCTTTTTCGCACCCCCTTTAGTTAGTGCCCATGGCAAGTGCCATACCCTAGTTATGCCATGCTTGGATCGATCAGCATGCCTCGAGATCAGAAGAATCATGCAGACAAGTTTTGTTATGTATGGATTTTATTAACCGGAAAAATGAAAATGCGGCATACTAACGCAGATATATTATCAGATGACTTTACAATACCTGACGACCTTGATACCATTCAACATTTTCAAAAGCATTTTTAATTTAATACACTTTGTAACTTTTCATTTAAACCACCTCATTTTAACAAAAATTAAAAAACCACCTTATTTAAACAAAAAAAATTAAAAAGGGATTTTTTAGGTATTTGGCTAGGTGACATACCGCTTATGTTCCACTAGATACACACAATTGGAACTAATGACATGAGTGATATACGATATTAAATCACAGAAAACTATTTATTAGTCTGAAAAGAAATCAGAATCTGAAACTCTTTACCCAAATAAATGTTGTGGCGATTCCCAGGGCGAACCTTAATAATCAATAACCGAATCAAATATGTAAAATAATGAAAAACCATGTGAAAATATACTGCAAATGCTCGTTGCGCAAAATGACACGCGTTTGACCTCCCAAAGGCCCTCCGAATTCAGCAACTTTCTCGTCTAAATAGAAAGTGAAATGCGCAATATGCGAGTGATAAATTACCAAATGTCTGATCGGCCAGCCAATGAGAAGTTCCCAACAGTTTTGCGATTTCCTCTCTATTTTTCTGATTAAAAACTACAATGTTTGGATCACTTAAGTTCTTGAATTTCTTTGAGTTGGATTTCACACCAACCATCGATTGCTCCTGTGACCAATCAAAATTAATATCGAAATCACCTCAAACTAATTACTTCATTCGTAGTTCGAACGAGCGCCTGAATTTCGACGACTCCGTCCAGCTACAAATGAAATCAATAATAAAGTGCATAATCAATAATGAAATTAAAAATTTAACTATTAGTAATATGAGGATTATTCGATATCTATAATAAATTTGTATAAAATTAATGACACAACCAAAACATTTCATTATTTATACTAAATATGATCCCTAATTTTAAAGCAAATTCTGCCCTATAAACACAAATAATATAAATATTGCATTGCTATTAGCTACTTATAATAATAAGTAGCATAAAATATTCATTCATTTTTGAATAGAAAGATTGAAATACTTTATATATAGATTAAAATAAAATAATTTTCATCAATAAAGAACACAAAGACTTTTGGAATAAATTAGAACAAATAACTAATTTGATTAGCTTGGATGCATTTCTAAGCAATTAAAATCAAATCTAGAGGAGCTCCTTATTAATAACCCTTTTGAAGAGATTGAAGACAAAGATTAAATCCCAATTCAACATTTCAAAGTGAAACCCAATATTGAACACAAACTCGATGTTTTGTTGATTATAATTAACATATATATTAACCAAAATATCTGGCATCCACCTGAGTTCTTTCACGTGTTTCGCTGTAGAGTTTCTCTTTCGGCACCCAGCCGCGATTTATCAATACCGTTTGCCTGAAAAGTTTATTTCCACTGCATAAAATTAATCTTTGCTTATAAATTTACGAGTTACAAATCAATTTCATCGGCGTTATAAGATTGTATCCAATTGGCCAGGGCATATTTTTTGTAAAACGTTTTGGCACTGAATCCTGTATCAACATCCTTGGACCTACAAATACTTCCCTGTCATTGTCAAATATTCCTTTCAGTTTAACCAAAGTATATTCAGGATACTCATTATCTAGTTGCTTACTATTTAAACAAATTAAAGGATCATGAAGTAATTATTACTGTGTTTCTATTACAATAGGATCAGCATTGGTACGTTTATCAATGTTTTCAATCAATTCTAATTTCCAATTTCTGCGTGTTACTTGCCAAATTCCCAATCCAAAAGCCGTCGCAGGACAAATCTTTTTGAATAATTAAAATTAATATGTATATATACATATAACTGAAATAATACTAATAAAATATAGGATCCTTTATTATTTTTAAATTTAAAAAGATTTCTAATTTTTTTTGACATTTAAATTATTATACAGATAAATATTATAATAAACCAATTAAACAAATAAAAATAATTACTTTTTTTAAAAATATCTTTTATTGATAAAAATAAACAAGTAAATTTATTTTGAAAATAATTAATTATTATTATTTTTTAAAATTAATTTAACTTGTTTTGTGAAAATCATCATGAACAGAATAAGCAACTGATGCTAAAAACTACGAGTGATAAAAAAAGGAAGATTAAAAATCAAATTATTATAAAGATTGTCTTTATTGCATTTTAATCATAAATAGCTTAACCTTTCATATAACTTTCCCCGATGTGTTGTGCGTTACGTTTTTATCGCATTAGCTCTTCAGGAGGGCAGGCTGGCGGTCCGGCTAACGAGTTTGCTTTCGTTAATTGCGGCTACTAGTCGTGCTACTCCTGACAACTCGGCTGTCCGCGGCGAGTTCTAGTCGAAAGACGTAGGACTTTACCCACAGGGCGTCGTTTAACAACTCATGGCGGCTGATGGAAACTTCGGTCAAAATGAGCAGAATTAAAATTTACTGAGGGAATGATTTCTAGTAGATCATTTAGAAAACTACTAAAAACCTCTTCAGAACAATGGAATACTGGGTAGCCAGGGATAGGATAGTCAACCATCTTTATCGGTAAACAACTCGTAAATAGAATCCCATGAACGATTAGAAGGAGAGCATCGTATTACATTCGTCATCGCCGCTATTAGTTGTAATACATCCACAATCTTTGTAAGTCAGCGACTCTGACCGATAATCGACCACATAAATCGTAATGAGATGAGAGGCGACTTTAAGACAAGAAATTTAATAACCGAAGAGTAGTCCTCATTTAACTAACTACAATTAACTAGCGACAAATAGTTAAAATTTTCATTTTGACAATTTAAATTTAACGAACAATAAATAATCGGATTAATTTTCCAATATCAAATGACTAAAACTGAATAATAATAAATCAACAAGTATGCAATGAGTGTGAACAGATCTCATAAATCGTAATGATACGAGAATACTGTAGATTTTCAATGGTTTCAGCCACTACAATTAGTGACATTTTTTGTAGGCCGATCATTCAAATTGAACATTGATCGTGATCTACGATTCAACTAGCCTACATCCATCAATACAATATAACCAAGCTAAAACTAACTTAGTAAATTTCAAAAATCTAACACATCCACGAAAATCGTATCTCTTTGTTTTTGTTTCGTATCTTGATATTGCCGCGAACTCTAGCCGAATTCAAGAATTTACGCAATACTTCCAATAATTTCATTTATTTCTACCAAATATCACTCGCTTAAATCTCATATCAATTTTATCACCTTCAGAAACTCAGGTCCCAGCAAAAAATGAACCTGCCAAGAATTCTGAGAATATCCCCAGCTCCATCGGTTGTCGCCGCCGTTCAATACCTGGCGAAGTTGGAAAATGAGAATCGTATTTTAAAGGAAAAATATTCCAAATTGAAAGGAACATGGTGCTCCCCAGAGGCCACGAGGGAGCTGTATAAGAAAATAACATGGCTTTCCCGAGCTCGCGATGATCTCGTTATAAAAGACCGAGGCCAGAGGATCACAATTTCAGATCAGAGTGCGCATTGAGGCAAATATTTACCGAGAAGGAGCTGCAGGCGCGGCTACCGGGTCGGAATATGGCCCAACGACTCGATATCATCCCGACACATCACCTGTCACTCAATTCCTCAACTCTAACGAACAGCGAAGACCCTAATGCGGCCATCACAATACCAACTTCGTCAGATCCTAATCGTCTACATAAGCCAAATAAGAACCGGCGAAGAAGACAAAAGAAGAGGGTTGAGAATGCCGCATTACAAGCAAATTTTGGTGACATAGAAAATCCGAATCTGAGCAGAATATCAGAGACATTTTTTGCGAGAACCCGTGTTTATGCCTAATGATGCTGATCTGGATATAATACATGCGCCCAGACTACCCGATTTCTCACAGCCAGCTCCAACGCCGTCTCATATCAAAATATCAATGGACAGTCGCTCTATGGAGATACCAACAAACGTACAAATCTCCATTTCTACCAGGACATCCCCTGATAGATACTTCGTACCTGAAGTCTCCAGTGTCAGATCTTCACCGCAAATCATTTCGGTCATTGAACCACCGGTAAGCGGTAATTTCGACCGGGTAGCCAGCAATCTCTCACGAACAATTTCTCCTCATTGTGAAAAAATTGTCGCTTGCTTTAGATTTGTTTGTCACTATTGAAATAGAAATCTTAGTTTTAATTGTTATTTTTCTTTGAGTTAACTTTAATAATTTTAATTGAGTTATAAACATACAGAAATTTTATTAATATGCAATTATCCTTTACATGAATTTTCTAATAAGTAATAAATAAATTAAATAAATCAATCATTAAAATGAATAAAAGAAGTTTATTCTAATTATCTCCTGTAAAATTACCAAAGTCTAAATCAGGGTTTTTAATGAACGTTCTAATTTTCGATATCTTCACAAAACATTCTACCATTTACGATTTGAAAAATTGATTTGTCATATAACAATGCTAATAGAGTAAAGCTTAAGTCCTTCTAACGGCGCATCGAACACGAATCGAAGGTTATTCAAGGAGTAGTTTTGGTAACGACGCTCACCTGCTTAAGTAACATATGGCTGTCATGCACGGTTCCAACATAGGTGCGCTGATAGTAATTCGTAAATTGTGTAGTGTACGAGGGAAAGGAGATCCTCGAGATGGAGAGAGGGATGTTCCAGTAAGAGCTGTTAATTAATTGTTTAAATGTTCCCGGTACACCAGCATTCCTACTAGTTCGATCATTTACATCTATCAGTTAAGAGTTGTCGTTAGTCTATAATTTATAATTCAAATTATTCCGATTAAATTCAGTTTTAGTCTCTTAGTCAAATTCAACGAAAGAATAGCGAGCCAAAAGACCAGCTTTCAATCTCCCTCTACCACTATAAGTAAATCACTTTACGTTTAGATCCGCAGTTATTCTTCTAAAGTTCAAGAATGTGTGTAATATTTCTCAATGGAAGGGTTTTTTGTCAAATTCTTTAATTCGCTACTCGAAAAGTCAATTTAATTTTCAATAATGAATGGTATCAGCAAATAGATGGAGTTGCTATGGATTCTTCTTTAGCAAATATAGCGGCATCAATATTTTGGTTCTTTCCAATTTGAAAAACCCATTGTTTAGAAATAGCATCGATGATAATCTTTTAGTATTATAACTATTCTTAAGATTCTACTTTCCAAATTCAGTAAAAAGCGGTGATAGATTGAAATGAAATGAATAAATTCAGATTGCTCATGAATGTAATTTTGATTTATTATATTTTAACCTTTTATACATATTTCTTCTCTGTTAGGTCTTTACCTTATCATATTTAGATCAATTTCAAATCCTCAATGAAATAAACAACTAGATTTCCTAACCCAATCCTCTCCTTAAGGACGGGTGACCCAAATCACCGAAGACCACTGTGAACAAAAGTCGCGGATGAATGATTTCTCCAAATCCAATTGGCCTCAACCAACCGTGAACCCGTGAATATATGATACCAATCATTATTTTTTTATAATCATTTATTTAATGAAATTATCCCACTTTAGTATGTTCAACTATTTGCAATTACTTATTAAATCTTTTCCCTTGAAAAATACTTAATTGACTATTTCTTTCCTAGCGATAAGCCGTTAATTCGTAGAATTAAATGCATCTCAGTCTGAGATTGCTATTATTACGTGAGTGAAAATTTCTCATATTAATTACATAATTAGATTTTTTCCCCGTATTTTTGATAGAGAAGAATTCGAAAGTCTGTTACACTTATTGATTTTGGGGAATTTTTGTTAAATTTTTCATTTTTAATTACTAATAATTCGATTATTAATTAAAATTCTAGTATCAATTTTTAATTTATGTTGTCGGTAGATATAATTGGTTTCAATGGAATCCGAGTCAATCTGAATCAAGAAAGAAGGGCGGACTCAAAATCCCAAAATTAAACTTATTCCTTGAATATGAGAAAATAAACGAGTTCTTTAAAAATCACCAACAGATGTTGACCAAATCAACGTCCTCCAACCCCACGGTCTACCAGATTTGAGAATAATAAATTTATTTAAAATAAAATTGTAAATTTCATTGATTTTAATAGACATATAAAAGTACTAAAATCTATAAAAAATATTATTAATTTTGTTTTAATACTCGAAATGCAATATTCCACTTTCTTTCATGCGTCATGCTAAATGAATTTAATAATAATTTTATTAGTTATAAATAAAATACCAAGGTTAAATTAAGCCTAAATGGATATTTGATTCCACCTTAAACAATAAATCAACAAACTAACCAATAATAAATGTGTGTGTGTGTGCCATATAGAAAATTGACATTATGTTCTAAATTGATATCAAATATTATGCCTCTGGTTGTGCTGTACTGTCATCGTTTTGAATGTGAAAACACATCCAAATTTTACAGATTATTTGTTTTAATTAATTATATTTTAAGAATTGTGTTATAAACACAAATTATAATATAAATTATTTTGAATAATAATAAAAACTTTTTAAAATCTTTTGTCAATCTTCGAAAAAAAAGGAATTTGTCTAAATAATAAATGTCTTTTACGAGAGACGAAGTAAAAAAATATTATTATCTTACTGCAAGTAAAAATTATAATTAATATTTATAATTATAATTACACAAGTAGAAATTTTAAATACAAATAATAAATACAAACGTTAATTTTGTAAATAATATAATGAATGAAACAAAGATTATACAAAAATTATATAAAATTTTCATTTTGTAAAATTCTTTTGCAAAAAGTATTTCAGACTAATTCTCAAATTGAATTGAATGTTATGGAGTTTATTGTTATTATTATTATTATTATTATTATTATTATTATTATTATTATTATTATTATTATTATTATTATTATTATTATTATTATTATTATTATTATTATTATTATTATTATTATTATTATTATTATTATTATTATTATTATTATTATTATTATTATTATTATCTCTTTGTTTATAATGCTTCAGCCACACTATGTTTTTGACTATAATAGAACTTTTTGTGATTTTTTAATCATTACTTTCTTTTATTTCTGAATTTCTATAATCGGTCCACTCTCTACTCAACGCGTTTTCATTCATTATTTCCACTGGACATGTCTTAATTTTCTTTTGTCATGAACTGTGTAGCATAAATTCTATTTCTGTTAATAAATTCTGAAAAGATTTCCCTTCAAATATTTTGCCTTTATCAATGTTTATGATGTTAAGATATTCCTTTTAGACATATAAGTCTACTTTTAGACATATAAATCTACTTTTTTAATGCCTAAGATATATTTCTTCCCGTATAAAGATTTTGGGAAAGTATCAAAAACATTCATGTAAACTAACTTAAATATTTTAGAATCGTCTTCAAATAATGTAGGTTCTTTTGGTTTATTAGTATACGATACGTGACGTTTAGTGCCACAGTTTTGGCGCTACTGTTTTGACACAGCCGTTTTGGAATAGGTCATTTTGGCGCACAGTTGTCCTAAGTCATTATTTACCGTTCCTGCCTAATCACGCGTATGCTTCACATTTATAAAAGTGCAAGAGTGTTCTAGACTAAAATCATAAGTCAAGTAGAGTTTTATAAATATATCCTATATTATAATTCTGCTAAACCAGTAAAATGGAAAATATAACATCAAAGCGTGGTAAAGAAAAGTTGAATCACGATGGATACTGTCATGTGTTCGATAAGTTTAGTACAGACCATTCCAAGAAGTTCTGACGATGTGAGCTGAAGTAAGAATGCAAGGCTCGTTTACACACGACCGTAGATAATGATCAAGTTCTGATGCAGATGAACCAGCATAGTCACGGATGTTACGCAGAGCAACTTCGGGTTACCGTCATAATGACTGGAATCAAAAGGAGGGCAACAGAAACAACGGAAATCCCGTCAGTTATTCTCAACAGTACTCTCCAAGTAACCTCGACTGCTGTTCAAGCGAATATGTCAAACAAAGACGCCATTCGCAAGGTTATTCAGTGGAGTATAAACGACAACCGAGCTTCAATTATTATTCTGAATACATATCGAATGTACGAAGTGGCACAAGATCAGATGGAAGAATTTCTTTTATGGGATTCGGGAGAACATGACGAAAATCGCATTCTTCACTTTGGCCGACAGTCGAATGGTGACTGCAGTAACCTGATGAAAAAACTGTATGTTGACGGAACATTCATCTTAGATTCTGCTGTTTTTTCCCAGATATATGTATTCATGGCAGCAAGAGGAGGATTCGTACTGCCGGTTTTGTATGCTCTGCTGCCAAATAAAGAAGCTAGAACTTACCGACGACTGTTTGAAGCAATTAAAGAAATGTGGCCACTTCTCAATCCTTCATCAGTTCGAACAAACCTCAATTGGAGCTATTTAAACAACGTTTCCGAATTGTACAATCCATGGATGCCTTTTTCATTTGATGAAGAACATGCGTAAGAAGTTAGCAGACGAATGGTCTGCTTCGCCGATATAACACAGATCCGGACTTTGCTTTGGTCGTCATAATGATAGTCGCTCTCTCCTTTGTTCCAATAAAAGACCTTGATGTAGCTATTGAGGCACTGGATATTGAAATTAGGGAAGTCTATGAGAGAAAAATGAATGGAGAGGATTGTACCAACAACTATGTTGAAGCAGCATATCGAAGATTGCAAGCCAAATTGTGATGGATCACCCAAACATTTGGAAATTCATAGACGGAATTCAAGGTGTTCAAAAACGGCGTGACCTTGTATATGAGCTATTCATCTGTGGAAACCAGCCGCCTGTAAAGCACAGAAAATTTATCGCAGTAGATACCAGAATCATGACAATTGTTGAGAGTTACAGAGAACGAAACATCATCGAGTATCTTAGAAGACTTGCCCATAATATTTTGATGGACTAATATACACGGGCTTTCGGAAGACTTATTAAAGGTACAAGATTAGATTGCATGGGACTAGTAACTCGTTAAACGTGTATTAATTTATATATTTTGCATTCTCTTTATTAAAAGTTTATAAACTTTATGTTAAATAAAAAGTTATTTTTAAATGGAGCCAAAATGTCCTGCACCAAAACGGCTCTGGACCAAAACGGCAGCGTCAAAAAGCCCCTCTTTGATTAGTATATATTTTACTTTTTTGACATTGGCACAACTTCTTATGATGTTCCTAGATAAATGCTTTTCTACTGTCATTTGGTATCCACATTTTACCTTCAATAGTTTCTACTACATTATAATCGACTTTACAATTTGAATTTCTTAAACATCTAGATTTAATTATTTTTATTTGTTTTTTTGTTTTCAGTTTTCCAATCTTCGCTTCTAGGTAAAATGTAATAATATTTTTAAGCAAAAATTGCTCGAAGAGATACCAAACATTAAAATTGCTCAAATATTTGATTTGAACAATATAAATCTGAATATAATTTAATTTATCTCATTATTTTGTTTGAATTGAAACATTTATATCCATATATTTGAACAAATCAAATAAAATCTGTAAATCTATTAACTATAATTATCGAATTAATTTGCTATCAATAGAAATAATTATGATTACTTTAGACAGCTAATTAATTAATTAATTAAAAAAAATAATGACTAAAATAAAACGATGCTCAACCATGTTAAAACTAAATCCAATTAAAAGTTAGCAAGAATATTAATTATGATTTATTACTAATTAAAACAAAATTTATAAAGTCATTGTTTCATTTAAAATGTTGAACAAAATCTTTTTTCTTTTTTTATCTGGTCCTGTCAAATTTTATTAGTAAACCACAACAATAATTATTGAAATTGGGGAATAATTCTGCAATAATAATAATATTATTATTTGGGATGTATTGTCATTGCATGAATGAGTTCTGACATATTTGACCAATACAAATATTGGTGGACATTTGTTTGTTCGGTTGACATTTCTTTTATTCAATATCCATTTATTTTAATGTATAATGATAATAATAATAATAATAATAATAATAATAATAATAATAATAATAATAATAATAATAATAATAATAATAATAATAATAATAATAATTATAAAAATAATAATAAAAATAATAATAAAAATAATAATAATAATAAAAAATAATAATAATAATAATAATAATAATAAAAATAACAATAATATTAATAATAATATTAATAAACATAATAATAATTATAATAATTTTTAAAAAATATATTAATCATCAAAAAATATAATAATTATAAAAAAACGTAATAATTATTAAAAAAACAAAAATTTGTAAACCGTGATTTGATCAAACTAGATTACCGAAGAATTTTGACAAATTTCACTGAGTCGATTCAATGGAAAAAATAATTTCATCAATTTACTAGAAGAAAAAAGAGAAATCCCTGCTTGTTTATAAAGCCAAACTAAACTCCACACTAAAAATTTCCAGTTTAATATAATTTAGCTGGATTACCAGGGGGAAATTTAAGCCTCGCCTTCATAGAATCGCTATTATTTGCCATAATTAATTCCGCTTCACTCAATACTTGCTCCTTTCGTGTTCCTCGCTGCTTACTTTTATCTGTGCGTGAATTTCACGTTGAAAGGATAAATCTAATTTCTTTGCGCTCTCAGAGACCTGGTTCCCCCAGACCGTCACTGTCGAGTGGCGGCGACTGCCAACAACGATTATAACAACGATAATGTCATTTATTCAATGAGATTATAAACCGAAACTACTAATGTTTTATATCGCATAATTCAATCAGTTATTCTTCCTAAGTCTGAAAGAAATCCAGATGCAAAATAAAATCTTTCCACTTTTGCTATGAATTGGACAATGGCAATGAGGAAATTTTTGGAGAAAATGAAAATTTTTTTGAGGAGTTTTCTAAATTTTAGAATATTGATTGATTAATATTGTGCTTGTATTGATTTGTGATGGCATCACTTTGTGAAAAGGACAAGAAATTAGTTACCTAACACCAGGGGCCCTGAATTTTATTTACGCTTTGAGCTATAAAAATGACACATGACATATGCATAGATCAAGTTGAAATGAAAATTTAATTTAACTTATTAAATAACTAATTTAATTATAACAATATTTTTTAATAAGGGGATTGGTGTATCGTTCTTGGGAATTACGGCTTTCTTATAACGAATGCTGTGTGAAATTGTTGATAAGTGCGTAAATAAGCTGAATATGATGTATGATGTTTGATTCAATTGAAGATGCTAAACTGAATAGCACTGATTTCAATAGTGCTACATTTAATAAAATAAATGAAAGTGCTGTTTCTAATAGTGTTGGTTCTGTTTGTAGGTTTACGGTTTTTGGGGGTTTAAGAAATTTAAGAAAATTTTTAAAAAAAATTTTAAAGGTTTGAAGTTTGTGAGATATTCAGTAACAAATCTGTGATACCGATTGGTCTATATTTTAATCTCATATATAGTTTAACTTGTAATGAATGTAATGCTACACACATTGGAAAAACTGAACGTTATCTGTGCACACGAATTCAAGATAATGTCTAATTGTGTGTAAACAGTAAGATTCTTGAGCATAATAAGACATGTCAGTTAAAAATGGACACATACAATTTGAAGGGGTTATAAAAGGATTTTAAAAACTACTAAAAACAGATTAGTTGTGAAACTTTGCGATTAAATCATTTAATCAAAAATAAATATACAAAATGTATTAACGAAGGGCACTTAAATACTGTTTAATTAATCTTATTAAGATTATTAAAATTAATTGGGTACTGAATATATAATTATGTAAATAGTAATAATTATATAGTTTTCACTGAAGTTTTTTTTAAAAAAATTGTGTTCTTTTATTTAAATTTTATTCAATAATTGATTAAATTTAATTAATTATATATTAACTAATTTAGCATCTAATAAATGTTATATGTAAATAATAATTGTGAATAATAATTTAACTATTGAAAAATAATATGCTCGAGGAGAGAAGTGTTTGATTATTTCCTGCTCATGACATTGTTGACAAAAAAAGATAAATTTTAAAAAAAATTTTAAATAATACTCGTAAAGAATAAGACATAGTTTGTTGATGTTCCAAAATTTGTCGTTGAAAAAATTAATAAAACTAACAATACTTATATCATCAATGATTACTTTTATACATATTTTAATTTAACTTGATTTAATATTTAAATTAAAATTTAATTTAATATATAATTTAATTTATATTATTTAATTATTCATTGTCATCCTCACATCCTCATTTCTTTAAAGTATTAGCCGTTTAATATTTCAAATAATAGTTTTTCCCAACCTATCTTTATATTCAAAAAAATTCTACTGTGTCTTACAATCTCTTCAAAATTCACAATATAATTTCTACTAAATTTTATTAAAATCAAAAACGTATACTTAATTCTGAATATTAAAACAATGTTTTTAATATTCATTATTAGACATCACTCTCCTCCTCTTCATTTTCTTTGTACTTCTGCAACCATCCGATTCTTCTTAATTTGATTGAGTGCGGAAATTGTAATTCAACTTGTCATGGCGATAAGAATTTTAAAATTTTGTAAGGTCCTTCATATTGAATTCCATCTTTCTTTCGTCTATGCGGTTCCAAGAGTACTAATACTTTCTCTCCCACCATGAAAACTCGAGTACTCCGGTTGTCTAAATCTCTATTTTGCATGGTTTTAGCTGCCGTTTCTAGATTAGTTTTCGTTTCATCCTCAATTTCTTCTCTGCATTTTTGTATATGTCCTACTCCCGAATATAAATTAATTTTCCGGCCATTTACAATTTCAAAAGGTGAGAATTTTGTCGAGTTTTGTATTGTAGCATTCAAACTAAATTCAATCTTTGGTAACAATCTACACCATCTATTCTTTGTTTTAATCTCTGTGAAGGATGTTACCAACATGTCCCGAACTGTCTTTATGATCCGTTCTGCTAAACCATTTGATTGATGTTGGTACGGTGAACTAAATTCTTGTTCTATACCGAATTTCTCCATCTAATCACGAAACATTGATCCTTCAAAAATGCTTCCTCTATCTGTAAGAATGCTTTCAGGTCTACCAAAACGATATATCCAATTATTCACAATGACATTCAAAACTGTTGCTTCATCCTGTGTACTTGCTGCTGATAAACTGACCAATTTACTAAAACGATCTATTATCACTATCATGTATTTCTTACTTTCTTTTGTCTCCATATATGAAATATCCACTACTATTTGTTCTAAAAATCGTTCTTCCGTTCTTGGCAATAAGATTTCCTTTGTTCGTCCTTGATCAATCTTTCTACTAGCACAAATCTGGCATTTATTAATACATTCTGTAATAATCTGATTAATGGATGGCCAAAAGAAAAGGTCCTTTAAATAAAATAAGGTTTTCTTGATACCCAGATGGCATAGTTCAATATGAAAATAATTTACTAAGGATTTTACATACGAGTCGGGTTCAACCACTGCAAGTTTTTCGTCTGTATTAATCATCAATACGTCATCTAGTATCTGTAATATCTTCAAATACATAAAAATACTGCTACTGATTGTTTCATAAGATATGTGAGCCTCATTTCCATTAAGATGTGATATGATTTCTGGAGTAACTCTGTCTTCGTCTTGCTTCTGTTTAATAATTTTCATAATATTTGAACTTCCTTGTAAACTATTAATGTACCGAGTTCTACATTTCGCCTCTCTGGCATCTTAGTGCTCCATCTGACAATGAGAGCATATGATGTTATTTAAACGAAACATACCATCAGCATTTCCATGTTCGTCTCCCTTTGTATATTTAAACGCAAAATCGTAATCGAATATATTCTGCCATCCATATCTGAAATTGTGGCTTATTGGTTTTTGTTGTATTCATAAATGTCAATGTCTTGTAATCCGTTCTGGCTACAAATCTTCTCCCATTTAAATGTTGTCTAAAATGTACAATAAATTTGTGAGGAGCCAACAACTTTTTTATAGTCACACAATATCCCATTTCATGCTTTGTCAAATGTCTTGAATCATACGCTATCACTCCTTCGGTGCTGTTTTCCTTAATCTGAGATAAAACTGCACATATGGCTCCAAAACTAGCATCCGTATCAATGATAAATTGGATATTCTAATATTGGTGCTTCACATAAGAGTTTCTTTAAATTATTAAAACTTTTCATACATTCTTTAGTCCAAACAATCATTTTGTCATTACCTGTGGAGGCGTCGTACAAAGGTGCTGCTATCATTGAATAATTCTTGAATAATCGTCGATAATAATTTGTTAAACCTAGGAATGATCTCAATTCTGTAGTACTCTTTGACTCAGTTGCATTTTCAATTTCTGAAATCTTTCTTTTATTTGTTTGAATTCCTTTTTCACTCACTGTATGACCTATTAAATTTAATACACTTTTATTGAACGCACATTTCTCTGGATTGACTTTCAACCCAGAATCTCTAATGTGAGTAAATACTTCAAATAGTAGTTTATCACGCGTTTCCTGATTTTCAACATATATTAAAATG
Source organism: Schmidtea mediterranea (assembly GCA_022537955.1). NCBI lineage: Eukaryota > Metazoa > Platyhelminthes > Tricladida > Dugesiidae > Schmidtea > Schmidtea mediterranea. The sequence continues at coordinate 38,648,400 of CM039681.1, forward strand.
TCATCAATGTACACAACCACTCCTTTAAAAACTAATACTTCCAATATCTGATGCATTAGTTTCTGAAAAGTGGTAGGAGCTGTTGACAAACCAAATGGTAACCTACTGAAACAGAATTATCCTTCTTTTGTACTAAATACAGTCTTAATTTGTTAATTTTCATTCAACTCTACTTGATAATAGGCCTGTCATAAGTCAATGGAAGAAAATATATTTGACTTACCTAAGCAATCCAATAATTGCATGTCTGGCATAGGAAATGAAAACTTTTCTGTAACCGAATTTAATAACCTGAAATCTAGACACATTCTTATAGAGCCACCTGGTATTCCAACTATTACAAATGATGTATTACACGAACTTTGACATTTCCTCACAACCCCAGCTTCTAAAAAATTCTGTACTAACTCTTCAACTTTGCCTTCTAAATGCATGGGTTGTCTTCTGGGGTTTTGTAAAATTGGAGGACCGGAAGTCTTTATTTCGTGTGTTATTACTTTCAAATCTGGATGCTATAAAATGTCGCTAAACTTAGATATTAAAGTGCCCAACTTGTCCAACTTGAGTATCAATAACGTAATCTTTAACCGATCGGAATCTGTAAATCTCTTGTTAACTAACGAGGATTCAATATTATTGACTTTCTTAAGCTTCATGCCAAATATTTTCATGGTGCCTACTCCTCCTATGAAATCTGGATGAATTTTCCTACAAATAATAACATTCAATTCTCGAAATCTTTTGTTCCATTTTCCAACGATTTTAACGCTTCCGAGAGGTTTCTCGTCTTCTTTTGAAAATACTCCACTCAACCGTATTCTGCTGTCCATCAATATTAGACTGCCAATCAATCTCCAACATTTCTCACTCATCACACTGATTGAAGCTCCTGAATCCTATAGATCTCTAAATGAAATACATTTATTTCCATCATACTCCACTTTCTGTCATCATTCTTCTTAAATATCACATCCTTCTTTTCAACATTTCGTTTTTTAAACTCATCTACTGTCTCGACTCTACTGACAAAATGTAAGCAACAGGGTCTTCTTGGTTTTTTTCGTCTCAACATTATGAATGAGTGGTTCAATCATTTCATCTGATATATCATCGTTTTCTTCATGTATGCAATAAACTCTTCGTTCTAGTTTTTGTGTATTACTTCATGATTTCACTAACAAATTGCAACTTCTAAATGAATGATCTTCCTTACCGCATATTAAGCATTTGTCCTTCAATGGCCATTCAAATCGCATATGGTCATTTTGTCCACAACAAAAGCATTTACCAGGTCTTAACCTTTCTTCTACTGGTTCTGGTACACCACAACATCTATTATAAATCTTCCGTGCGATATGTTTCATTGAAACTAAAGATGGTGGTCTATGCCCCATAGTTTTTCTCTCATAATATTGTTCTGCCACGGGTTTCACTTTATCAAATTGACTTTTGTTTCTTTCATTTCTATTTGTGTAAGTTATTTCTGTTTGACGATTTGGGTATAATCTGTCATTAAAAGATTTTTGAATCCATTGCTTCTGTTTATCTTGAGTAACGTTTGCATAAGTCGATTTTACTATTGCCTGAACTTCTTCAGATCGTTCTTTCGTATCGTAACCTTCTCGTGCTTCATATACCTTTGTTGAATTTCTAATTTCTTCTCTTGTAATATTGGCCTTTGTTGATATATTTTCTTTCAAACGGTCGTTCCGAACTCTGTGACATAAATCAGTTAGACGATGTTTTCTTTTGAAATTCCACAGTCATAAACTTCGTCAACGAGTTTCTTTACTCGAATTTCAAATGTAGCGAATCTTTCATCGTGATTTTGTCTCACTGATTATAATTTACAAATTTTATCCATAATGGACTTCTTTTTTGTAAATGTGTCGTTAAACCATTCTCGAGCATTTTCCCTAGTCGTGTAGATGTCTTTAAATTCTTTCCAAAAGATAGACGCCTCTTCAGACAATAATAAGTCAAAAATACTTTCTAAATTCAAATCATTAAGGACCATCCAATCTTCAATGTCCTTGAGCCGTTGCTCTGCTTCCGTGTGCTTCGGCCATCGAATCTTCTGACATTTAAATTTAAAATGTCTTTAGCGTGTTTAGGCAAAGATTCCATAATCAGCTTCCGATGCTGAATTCTTGTTACTACGTGAATCTGTTCGATTTTTTCGGCGTGGTCACCAGTTACAATTTCTTCAAAATTCATAATATAATTTCTATTAAATCTTATTAAAATCAAAAACGTATACTTAATTCTGAATATTAAAACAATGTTTTTAATATTCATTATTGGACATCACTTTTGTAATTGCTAAAGGTCCTGAATGCCGATTTTTATCTTTTGATCTAAAATCAACTTTAACCGAAACTTTATGTGCTACTTTAAATTTCGTTCTGGACATTCAAATTCTTCCCTTGCTTGATTAAATTTAATTTAATTGTAATCTATTATTTAATTAATTATTTATTGTCTTAACTCCTTTTTGTTGGTTGATGATTTAATTAAGTTTATCCTTTCTGCTTTATTGGGAATTATTCCTTCTGCACTAATTGTTCTTCCCAAGAATGATATTATTTTTGCTTGTTTATTATTTATTGAAACGTCTATATTATCTAAGTTTTTTTGAGCATCGACATTGCAAATGGTTGCACAATAAATTTCTTTCTCATCATGAGTGTCATTTCTTGAAATTGCATTTATTTTATCAGCCCTGGATTTGAAGCACTGGGCAAAGTGCCCTTTTTTCATGCATATCTTGAAATTTTAGTTTGTAAGCTGGACCAATCAGATCACATTCCGTGACGCTTGTTTACACTAATTAGCATTTTGCTTCCGATTAAAAGTTGGTATATTAATATTATTATAATTATACCTGCATAATAATCATAACTATAAATGCAAAATAAAATAATTAAATAAATGTGAATTAGTTAAAAAAATATTAAAAAACAATTTGCCCTTCTTTATAAAAGCAATAAATATTAGAAAAATATTTTCTACAAAATTTGACTATGAATCATATTTATATAAGGTATTCAGGAATTTTCAGCACAGCCTTTTTCAAGTGATTTACAACTCATACTACAGGTAATGCATTTTATAATAATAAAATAAGGCTGTTCCGAAAATTCGTGAATACCTTAAATAAATCTGATTCGTAGTCAAATTGTGTAGAAAATATTATTTCACTTATAATGAAATCAGAGGTGAAAACCAAAAAAAGTCTTTATAATATTAGAAAAATATTTTTAAAATAAATATAATCTGATTAATCTTATTTTATATTTAAGATTGTATAAAAATTTAAATTCCAAAAATACATTCCGTTTTAAATAAGAGGTTATAATTTTAAATTTCTACAAATAGACATTCAAAGTCTTTTGTTTATTAATAATTTATAGAACATTTTCATTGAAAATAACTTGATCAACACAAAGCCACAAAAAGGACATAAATAATTCAGTAAACATCTTCTAGGGATCACTGACCAGAGGAGTACGACACAAAGCGGGTAACTCACACGTAAACCTCCTTATAATCAAAAGAAAAGTTACGACAAACACGATTATATGATAATAATAGTTGTAACAATTATTATATGCAATAATAATAATGATAATAATAATAATAATAATAATAATAATAATAATAATAATAATAATAATAATAATAATAATAATAATAATAATAATAAAAAAAGTAATAATAATAATAATAATATTAAAATAAACAATTTATTAATGTCTAAAGCCATTCGCTGTGATTTAACGTTTAATTTATTTCAAATAAAAATATAAATTTTTCCAATTTTCCTCAATGTTCACAGAACAAAAAACCTTTGGGTTTGGAGCCGTTTGATTGAGATTCGAACGGTGGAAATCTCTAATTAGGTCGTAATTGCAATTGGGAAGATCGCATTTCCATTGTAAAATTGATGCGGATGAAATTTCCTTTGATGGATGAGACGGGCAAATTTTGAAAATGCAATTTTCTTTTGAAATTTGTAAAATAATTTTTGTTCATATTTTTTAACGCAAATTTTGATCGGGCAGTTCAAATGTGAGTTTTCTTCTTTATTTAACTGCGTTCCGGGAGAAAATAATAAATATTCAACTTATATATTTGAACAATGTTATATAATTGTATTTAAATATTTGATTTCACTATCACATATATTATGCTATGTTAACCATTATAATAAATGTGTACGAATGCCTGTATGTTTGATTGATTATTTTGCTTGTAATCTGCTTTTCATTAAAATATCTTGTCACGTAGTGTTATTTAATATTGTTACATGCTTAGTTCATTTCAAATTAGATAGGGATACTTTCTGGCCCGTTGCTCTTTCTTATTTTGTTTGTATACTTAAAAGTCTTCGTATATCACATTTAAAACTCGACAAAAAATAAAATTGTAGTTTAATCATTTAGAGAGTTTTCTTATACAAAGTTCATTTGATAAAATGTTAATTTTTAGACATGTCATTTTATGCTTGTTCTAGTAAAACACGTTTCCCCAGATTTCCATTATTTCAAATAAAACATCTCCTCCAAAGTTTAAACCCAATACAGTCAATTATGCAATCAAATGCAGATGTCCAGAAGTTTTACGGTTATACTCCTTTTACTTTATCATATTGCGTTTTATGCTTCTGCTGAAGTTGTCGGTGAAACATGTAATTAACAATTATTGATTGACTCCAAAATGTGCCTTAGATGGTGATATTTACGGATTCAAGATATTGTAAACTTCTTTTATTCTGGATTGTTGATTAGAAATTTACAACGAAAAAAACGATTCAATAATACAACAATTTTGAGTGCTTATTACAACCCTTTGAAAGAAATAGCACGTCTCAATAAACTTTGAATATACGACTACTGAAAATACTCTGATTTTGACTCAAATAACTTTGATAATAAATTTAAATTGCTTTTCAATCAGATGCGGACTTCTCCGTCTTTTTTCTTCTGCTAGGTTCGTTAGTGGGTTTAACATCTAACACAATCGAATATCTGACTCCAAAGATATTAATTTATATTAGGTGCGTGTAAAAAAAAATTAACAACTTGCTTTCAAATATTTATTTAATATAAATATACAAATATGGGTTATATTCTTTACCAAGAAATGCTGCTAAAAATAACCTCAAACTGAAGCAAGAATATCGGTTGTTTTGAACCGTCCTCCAGATATTTCTAAAGTGGCGAAAGCTGTATCTTAAATGATCTGCAACTCCGCTCAATAAAGAAAGGAAAAAAGACGAAGGTTTTCAGAGAGCTTGGACCCAATCGATTAACACCCAGAATTCGGTTTTAACGTTTATCCTAGATTACTACCCTCTGCTATTTGAATCACAAACAACAAAGCAGTTTTCCTTAAGAAGTTGGTTTAAGCAGACTCTACGACTGTTACAATCGAACGATCAGTCTTACGACCTGTTGATCAATTTTTGTCTGTCGCGCTTAAAATTGCTTAGAATAGGTAACGTAGTAAATAAATTTACTATTTACCTTTAAACAGTTTCAAAGATATTTTAAAATAATGCTTCTGATACAAAGTCAAATCACAATTGCCTTTTATAAAGTTTTTGACACTCTTCTGATTTTCACGTATAGTTTTATATAAATTTTCACAAATTGAATCCTTGAGATTATTTTCAAGTTTTGCTCTGATTTCACTATAAACTCTATTAAACTGCTGTTGCAGTATGCCTTCTGTTTCATATTATTAACTAATTTGTTACTAAATTAATTTTAATTCTCTCTGCTATTTGTCACACCAGTAAATTTTTAACACTCCTTTTTAAACAATTTTAAAAAGTCCATTTATTTATTTTAGGTAAATAAAAATCACACAATTTAGATTATTATTACTATTTATATTATTTAATTATTTATAATTACTAATTTTAACTATTTATTATTTTTAATATTATTTATATACAAAAAAATTTGACTATTTCTATTTATAGTAATTTTATGGCTATTAATAGTAATTAATTGGATTTATATAAATAACTATTATAATAACACAAAGGCACACACCAAGCGAGCCCAGGCCTAACCCTAACACTTCTGTTGTTTTAATTTATATTTCTCTTTAACCATTGCCAATTAAAATCTACCATCTAATTGCACTTAGAAATAAATACATGACTTAAGATTTCTTCTTCTTATACATATACGTATAATACATATAGAGTTCTTTTATTAACTTCGACAGATTACGAAATAAATACTTTTTAAAAGACGCAATTTCTTGACTTCCTCAATAACCCCATTTCTTTATCTCGAACAAACTATAGAAATCCGGAAACTCAATTTGGATTTTGTTTTTCCTTCTTCATTTTATACGGCCTTGTCGAATTTCATTGCTTACTTTTCTCAATTCTTGCCTTTTTCTTTATTTTTTTCATTTATTCCTCCGCTTATTTTGCTTAATTTAATAATTATTTGATTATATTATTTAGATATCCTCAACATTTCTTACATGTTCCTTAACCAAAGAGTTGGACATTTAAATAATCTTCATAAATATCAGATCGTTTATAAATTGTGAGTTTGTTGAAAATTATTTATTTATTTCGATTGAAAAACCTGATTGTTTAAATATTAAATTTTGTAAATATTAGATAATATATTTTATTAAAACAAAATAATTTTTCAAATAATTCGATAAAATTATATCTCAAACATTCAAATATTTGAATAAATACATTTTGCATTGGCCAATAGAAATCGAGCCGAATTTATTAAAATCCATAAATTTGTGAAAATCGAGCAAAAAATCGACTTTTAGGAAAATGATTCACAGAAATCAGATTTGCACATTTATTGCGAATAATTTTTTTTAATTTTTCATAGATAAAAGTTTTAATCTACTAATGAGCCGGCATTGCAAGCAGATGGAGTAGTGTGAATCCAGGAATTATTTATTTCCCAATGAGCCCGACGAGGCCCCTGATTAATTATTTATTTCAATTTCCCAACTCTAATAATCAATATATTTAAAATTCCATTCATCAGTCATGAAGGTGAAATAAATTTCCCTTGCAATGGAGCATATAAATTATTCATTAGAGAAATCAATAAAATTTGGATATCGATTCTTTTTGCACATTGAATCGGTTTTCAGCCGATTTAATCCTGACGACAGGGGGGGGGTCAATAAATAATCATGCTGATATCAAATGATAATTTATGACTGGAACAGGTTGTGAGGTCTCGAACATCATAGAAAATGCTAAATATTCATTAAGATAATATTGAAACGACAAGGTTTATTGAGATGAAAAATAAAACTTAAAATTAGTTTCGATAAAAAAATCGTCTCTAAAATTTTGCATAGAAGTTATAAAAAGAGTTTAAGTAATGAGGTTGACTGTAGCTTATATAGTAAATGCGTACTTGTGTGCGACCAATCACGATATTCCAAGGCTTTTTTTTTAGGCTTTGATTATTTTTATTTTGTTTTTAATTGTTTTATTTTTTTACCTTGGTTCTCTCTTTATTATTTATTTTATGACCATTTTTTTGAAATTAGGCATTGTTTCATTTGTCGCCATGTTCTGATCTTTATGTATTTTCTAGACTGCTTTTGCGAGGTTTACGGGTTTTTGCTATTTAAATATTTGGTGCATGAGATTGCCTTGTTTTTTTAATTAATTATTTGTTTTAATTTTGTATAAATTATTAATGCTTATTTTGTGTTTTAATTTTATTTAAATATTTGTGTGCAGTGCATGTGAATGTTTAACAATCAATTTAAAAATTCTACATTATTTTATTTATATTATATTAATTAGTTATGATTATTAGTTTTTGGACCTTGACACAACAATAGTATTTTTAGGAAAGATACAGGGCTATTAATAATAAAATTAAAAGTTTGCTATACGCGTGATACATACAAAATCCTTGACCTGAGACATAAATTAAACCTATTGAAACTACCGGATACCTTAACTCACAAACCTTAATTTTTAAAAAAGGCTCAAGGTTTTCTAATACTACAAGTTTTAGGCATGCGTTTATAACAAAAATACACATAATATCTACTTATACGTATTGACAATAGAAAGAATGCGCTTTATCAAGCTAAACTTTAAGAATTTGTTATGGGTTTTTTAAAATGTACCTTTCATCCCTAGAATTATTCGAAAATCCTTCAGAAGTTTTAAGGAATCAGAGAGTTTCGCGAAACACAGCTTAAAGAATTCTGACAAAGATCATTACCATATCATGACCTCCAATTCTTTAAACCCTCTAAAAATGAGCAAACAAACCAAAGTATCTACGGAAAACCAATGAAAGGAAACTCCTTTCATTAATACAAAAAATAATTTGCACACAAAAAATTTAATCTACAATTAAATTTACTACAAAATCCTCTTTAAAACTCGCTTAATTAAATCAATTAATTAAATTAAATTAATTAAATTAAAAATTTAATTTTTCACTAATTCAATGAAATGTCTAAGTTGAACACGATCAAGAAAGTTTTCTACAACGAATCAATTGT
>CM039681.1:38659437-38674437 GCA_022537955.1 Schmidtea mediterranea
TATTATTATTATTATTATTATTATTATTATTATTATTATTATTATTATTATCATTATTATTATTATTATTATTATTATTTGTACTAAGAGAGAAAAACGATATTGTACAAGATGTTTAATCCTTACTTCCCTCCTACTATAAAATCTTGCGGATTTATCATATGACGGCGTAAAGTAAATTTTATGACAAACAAAATTGCAAATGTTTTATATATTTTACAAAAATGTTTTCCGATCTCGTTTTAGTTTTAGTTGTTTGGCATTGTTTAAAATCCAAATTAATATATTAAACTAATGTATTTAATTTATATAATTATAAAATAATGAAAATAAAATAAGATTTAAAATAGGAATAATAATAAATTTCCAAGCAGTATAATCTGGCTCCTCGTGCTCACTTTCAAATTCAATGAAGAACAACCCAACACAATAAATTTATTCAATTCGAATACTAACTGGTCACAAAAATAGTTTAATATAACTTTTCTCTCAAACGAGCAATCACCTTTTCTAGTAAATTTATTTTGGTTAATAATTTCACTTACTTTTATCTTTTTGACCGATCTTTATCCTTACTTTTTTGAGTGTAGCTTTCTTCCACTGCATTGATCGTTTTCTTCCCAAATGTTTATATTAACCTTCGAAAACCACAAAAATTATATTTTCAAATTATAAATTATAGAATTTTAGCATGTCTAAACCATTCGAAACATTTTAATTTATAAATAATGTATTTTTTTACAAAATAATTTTGTTTAAAAGAATTGGATATATTTAGTTTTTAATTAAAATCGATATTTTTTCACTTCATTTCCAATTTTTGGAAAGATTTGCTCTCTGAGCATAGATGAGATTTCGAAAAAGAATTATAAAAGGAAATCATTATTGGACAGAATTATTGATAATGAGAAATTTTATCTGAAATTTTGAAATAGTAAAATTTAAAATATAATTCATTAAAACAAAATAAATGAAAATTCATTATCTATTTGAAGAATTTGTTGGCTTTGCAAAAATAGAAATATATTAATAGAAATAAATTCTTTTAATTTTACTGGAAATAGATGAATGCTTGAGTGGGCGCTTTTGGGATGTCAAAAGGGAAATAAATAAATTAATTTAAAAGCTATTGGAAAATAATAGAATAAAAATGAAAATATAATGATTAATTATTGAGAAGCGAGACATGAAAAAACCATCGAGAAACGACAAAAAAATCGATGAAATTTAATTAATTAATTAATTAATTATCTGGATTAATCATCTGGATTAATTAATTAATCATCTGGACTACCTGCAGAGATAAATAATGGTAAACCTCAAAAACCCAAAATATTCGCTAAAATAAATGTAAATAAAATATCAAACTTGTGAAGCGTGAAAGTCATACAATTTTTTATCTTCCTTGTCAAATACAGAAGCAGTGATCTTAATATGAATCAGTATTGCAAACGGGCCACGTTATTAGACCCAGATGACCCGGACGATCCAGATGACACAGATGACCCGGATGATCAAGTCACAATAAATGAATGAACCGCACAAAAGATATAATTAATATAATTAAAAACTTATATTTACAAGGAATGTGTATTAATTAATTATTTTTTTTTTTAAAACGCAGTAATTAATTTAAAGATTGATAAGCTAGTGGTTCCAAACCTGTACAATATAGCCTCCGTTGTGGACGCCAGGTCTAAAATGGTATTGCTTTTTTTTCAAAGAACTGTCATTTTTTGACGACTTGAAATTACATATTAAAAGTACATGTCCTTTGGAATTAAGTTTTGACAATTTTTTTGGAAAATTAAATATTACAAATATTATATCAAGGATAGTTGCGGTGATTTTTCGGAAAACTTTCTAGAAGACAAAAACTTCCTGAACAATGCTAAATCAACTTTGAAATATTCATTTAAAAATGAAGATTAATGTTGGTTTAAAATTTTTTAAAAAGAATACGTTTTTTTATTTTTTATAGTATCGATGATGCAAAAAATTGGTAACGGAAATGCCATTTTTAAAAAATAGGATTTATGGATAAAAGTTGTCAACTCTACTTAAGTATATTTTAGTAGGATTATGTTATAAATAAAATAAAATATATGGATTATTTTTCATTGCAATATAAAAATCAATATAGAATAAATATAAATTTTCTGATAAATATTTGGTATTTTTTTAAAATTTTATATGTAAGCTATTTTTACTAATATAATTTTGAATCAAATATTATTAACTATACCTGATTTAAAATTTAATAAAGAGGGCTGCGACTGGGAAATAAAATGATTAAAAATGGACGCTGGCTTAAAAAACTTTGAGAACGACTGTTTTAAGCGGTTATATCATATATGATCATCATTGCACTATGAAGTTTCTTGGTATTCTAAAGGATTATGTTGAATATATACGTAATCGTTCCTAGTAATGGATAAAGAATGTATACATTGCAAGGGTCAAATTCTTTCGGGTTTTCTCATTTTCGATATGAACATTCGATACAAAAAGTGTAAAACGCATTATGCTCGTCTCTATGTTTTCATATTTATTATATTAAACAATAAATGTTGCATTATATAATTTGTTTCATTACAACATACAAATATATTTACATTCCCCTAACTTCTCCTTCTATTTTGTAACTTCGATTTAAGTTTTTTAAGCTGTTAAAAAAGAAACCAAAATAATAAAGAATTTTTTTCATTTTATTCAACAAATGTTGAAAAATGTTGTGCAGAATGTAAAAAATATTCATGACGCATAAATTAAAGGACATGGCGCTTAAATACCTAATTTAACGGATAAGGAGAATAAACAAACTAGTAATACCAATACGTGGCCCTTAGCGAAGAAATTTCGTTCAATGCATCGAAAGATTGGAATTTGTTTTGCTCAAATATGATTTAAAAGATTGGCACAACCATAAAGGCTTCACAAAGATCAAAGGTTATCAAGATAAAAAAATTCAAAAAACCTTAAAAGTCCTGAATTTTCTTTCTACACATATCATTTTAAGTAGACGACTCGAGATGGAATCCCAAAAAAATAATCTACATAATTTAATTCCTGAGAATGAGTTAATAAAATAATTTATATCCTTAACTATAAAATCTCATAAAAGTTAATATACATCAGTACTGAAAATTACCCTATATACTCGCATATAAGCCGACCCCCAAAATTTGGTTGAAAAAATGTCCAAAATAGATAACTCGAGTATAAGCCGACCTATTAAAAATTATATTTTGGGTAATATATAATTTATTTCAAATTATGCAATTCACTAAGAACCATGACAATTTAACATGGCAAAAATTATTTCTCAGAAGAGAATAAATAGCAAAATGTTTTATTTGACAAAATCAGACATTTTTTCATCTGTTCATTGGTAAAATGTCATCGTAAATGTCCAGTTCTAAGTCTTTGGAACATTGCCATTCATCATCATCAATTTAACACGTTAAATTTAATATAAATTAATTATTGAACCATAATTATTTAAATTAAAAGTAGCATCGCGTATTAGCCTGGAAAAAAATCAAACTGGAAAAAAATTAATCCTTAATTACTCGGCCTATAAGCGAGTGTATATGGTAATTTAATAATTTAATTTAAAGGATTCATGATAAATAGTCACATGTCCAATAAAATTCCATTAATTATGGTATTAACCCCTTAACGCACATGCCCGAGCGTAACTCGGGTAAGTGTTACTGGCAAATTTGTGCATGCCCGAAAGGGACTCTGGTATACGAAATATAAAGTTTTGTTTAAGATTCATTAACGATTATATCTCGGGCAGTGTAATAAATTTATGAAAAAGTAGCCGAGATGTTAATTTGTTGTTTGCATATAAAAAATTGCGTTAAGAGGTTAATCAACATTTATCTGTGAGGCTTTGATTAACCGCTAATTAACACCATTTTTTTTGGATTCAACATTGGTGCCTATTTTGACCGATTAATGCTTACTTTCCACGGTGACAGATCTAACCCGTAAAAGTTAAATGATGTAATTTTAGTATGGCTTTGAATAGCCAAATGCTCCCCCCCCCAACCCGTGAAAATGAAACATATAAAAAATCTTTATCTTTCTCAAACAAATCCCAAAAATAAATATTTAATATCTTCAAAATTCATTACAATATCAAATGAAATTCACAGTTGAGAATTTATATTTATTATTGAACAGTAAAACAAACAGTAGATCTAAAAACCTAGTCTATTAAAACAAACAAATATTAATATAAATAATTTCTGCAAACGAAAAAAAAATTCTAATTAAATTTTCGAAGATGGATAATTCTCAACTTTGTATGCAAATGACATGTTTTATACATAGATTCAGAATAATCCTAGGAAGTTGCTATTTGAATGCATCGCCCGTGATATGGTAACGAAATACGTTTCAGGCAATCTCGCTAGTCCTAGAACTCGCATTAGGCGGGTGCAACAGGCTGTTAGGATTTGTCTGGTGTTCGAGTTGATATTTGCTTCTTTAATTTGTGTGGAAATATTTCCCGTTTAGTGTCGCAGGACAACATCCTCTTTTTTCTCGATACGAAGCCTCATACTAGCCAAATTTAGAATTTCATTTATGATTATTTTCATTATTTTTTCATTATTATTATTATTATTATTATTATTATTATTATTATTATTATTATTATTATTATTATTATTATTATTATTATTATTATTATTATTATTATTATTATTATTATTATTATTATTATTATTATTATTATTATTATTATTATTATTATTATTATTATTATTATTATTATTATTATTATTATTATTATTATTATTATTATTATTATTATTATTATTATTATTATTATAGTAGATAGTTAGTGGCCTTTCGTGCCCACACACCATTGCCATAATAAGTAAAGAGGGGGGTTTATCATTGATTAATCACGGTGTGTCTTGATTACATAATTATGTAATCAAGATAATTAATTTTTGTGTGCGAAAACTTTTTTTCGAATTTGTGGTGGATTTTTTTAAATTCAAATTTTTGGCGCATTTTTTTGAATTAAAATTGTTTGAAATATTTTTTTTTCATCCACAAAATATTTTCGGTCGCACTATAGTCAGGGGGTATTTTTGGCTCTCGATAAAAAGCATAAGATAAAAATTTGCTTGAATCGTCTACGATGATCACAGAGGGTATTTTTCATCTACAAAATATTTTCAATCACACTATAGTCAGGGGGTATTTTTTGATTCTTGATAAAAAGCCTAAGATAAATTGGCTTGAATCGTCTATCAATAAAAAAGAATAGAAATATTTTATCGATTAAAAGCTTAAAAAATATTTCTTTGATTAAAAAGCATAAAAATATTTTCTCACTTTAATGATTACTTTCCTCTTCGATGTATATTTTCTCCCTTAAATGTATATTACCCTTGTAAGTTTTTAAGATTTCAATTGATATTTCATCTATTTAGTAGATATCTTTAGCTATCCCACTTTTTTCAGTAATTCCAACGATTTTAGTCACTTAATGTACTCTCCCACCAATATTACTTTTTCACTGAAAATTTTCATTATAGAATACAATCTCTACTAATTAAAATTCCATTTGTTGACTTATCATTGACTTGTCATTTTCAATGAAAATTTAATTAACTTTTAATAAAAATAATTACACCCTTCAATAGAATAGGTAGTACTCGACAAAAATAAAATAATTTTAGTTTATGTAAATCAATTAGAGCTTTTAGGGGAATTTTATAATAATTTTAATAATATTTAGTTTTACGAGGTATTTATTTTAGTAAATTTTAATCATCTTTGTGAATTTTATCTTTTCTGTTGATATTTAATGGATTTAGGGTTTGATTATGTTTTAAATAAAATTATTGAAGAAATGAGGGTAAATCTATAATTTTAGAAACAGTAAATTTCTCGATAATTTATTAGATTTAACTTGATTTTAGGATTATTTTAAATAAAAGTTTATTTTAGGAACAAAATGTTTATGAAACATATATTTATGATAATTATTTACCAATTAGATTCCAATTTGACTGATAGATTTTGAATAGTAAATGATATTTTAATTTTAATTTTATGATCTATTTAAAAAGTTGATTAAATCAGTTGATTTTTAAAAATATTTTAGTGAAACCTAAAATTTTAATTGATTTTACAGTAAAAAAAGGATGGTCAATTAATTTTTTTCATTTCCATTTTATTGATTTCGTGGATATCAATCACAAATGTAGTATAATTTAGAGATTTTTAAGAGGATGCTGAGTGTGGTTATCAGTATACATATGAAAATCGTTGAATTATATCTATGGGTTGACTGGTAAATTTTATTGAATTTATACTTGATTTACTGATTAATTTTAATTATTTGAGCAACATGATATATATTTTATGATTTTACAATAATTTAGTGAAATTTAATTTATGTGGAAACATAGACTTTATTCGATTTTAGTCATTTTTGATGAATTTTTTATTTGATAGAATTTGTTGCCAGTATCAAATTGTGGTGATTTTCGACGGAAAATGTTGGGTATCGATAACAATTTTGTAAGACTTTAAAGAAAATTTAATTTTATTGGTAAAATTCAGATTTTTATGATAATTTTAAGGGAATTTGATTGGTTGAATACATATAGTAAATATGATCCGAATGATGGATTTTTAAGGATCTTATTCGGTTAAATATAGATTTCTAAAGAAATTTTACCTTTTAGGTTTTTACAAAGGGTAAATATTTTCTAAAAGGAGAATATAGAGGAATTTATAATATTTTTAGGGGGATTTGTTCAGAAAGATATCAATGTGAGTAAATCTTTTGAGAGAGGGGAAATATTGTCATTTAAAGAGAAATGATTGGTTAAGAAGAGAATTTATGATTTTTTAATATGAAATGATTGGTCAAGAGATGAATTTTATTTTAAGGCGATTTCAAGAAATTTATTCTGTTGAATATCGATAAAAATCGGTGATTTTTATGATTATACTGAATATAGCCGGGATTATTGTCATTTAAAGAGAAATTATTGGTTGAGAGGCGAATTTATAGTATTTTTAAGGGGATTTGATTGGTCAAGACAGGAATTTTATTTTAAGGTGATTTCAAGAAATCTATTCAGTTGAATATCGATGTCAGTGATTTATTTATGAAAATAATGAATATAGCTGGGATTAATGTCATTTAAAGAGAAATGATTTGTTGAGAGTAAATTTTATTTTATTTTATGGGGAAATGATTGGTTAAGAAGAGAATTTATGATCTTTTAAGGGGAAATTATAGAATAAGAACAGGTTTGTTGATATTTTTAAGAGGTTGTGCCAGTCGAATTTTGTTATTTTAAAGGGAAATGATTGGTCAAGAGATGAATTTATTTTAAGGCAATTTCAAGAAATTTATTCGGTTGAATATCGATATAAATCGGTGTTTTTATGAAAATAATGAATATAGCTGAGAGTGAAAATATTGTCATTTAAAGAGAAATTATTGGTTGAGTGTAAATTTTATTATATTTTAAAAAGAAATGATTGGTCGAGAGATGAATTTTATTTTAAAGGGATTTCTAGAAATTTATTCGGTTCAATAACGAAATAAGTCGGTGATTTTTATCAAAAATAATGAATATAGCTGGGATTATTGTCATTTAAAGAGAAATGATTGTTTGAAAGTAAGGGTTATCAAAATATATCAGTAAGATTTTGGTTAATTTTAATGATATTATTGGAATCTGAATAAAATATACTATACGTGTTCGGTTCTAAGAAAATGTTTGATTCATGTAATTATTTGTATTCAAGTATTTATTTGATTTTATTATTTGTAATTTAATTAAAAATTAAAATTGACTAGTATTTAAAAAATTTATGTTACCCATTACTTATGTTGTTATTGACAATTTTCTGAATAATTTAAATATATGATTATTTCTACGAATGAATAGAAATTGCACAAATAATTTTCATTCAACAAGTATCTAGAACAATTACCTAACAAACTTATAAAATTTTAAAAAATAATTTAACAAATTTTTTCAATTATTTTACAATTTAATTAATTTAATTAAATTTTTTTTAAAATTGATAAGTACTATTTTCTTTACAATTTGCTGCTATGTTGAAACTTTTTTTAAAATTTTTATTCAAAGTACTAACAAATTTTATTAAAGATCTATCAAAACTTGTCAAAAATTATAAAACTTTAGTAATTTTAATAAGTATTACTCAATAACTACTATTTTCTTACCAATTTGCTAAAGCTCTTATTTTAAAATTTCTTCAAAGTATTAACATTATTACAAATTAACAGTTTTATTTAAAATTTAACAACAAAATCATTTAACTTCTAGTAATGTGGTAGATATTATTTTTTTTATATCAGTTTTATTCAAACCTTTAGCATCTTCGAGTTAATAATTTTAAGAGTTGAATCATTTTCAATAAATATATGAAAATTTATTCCAAGTACAATGAAAGTAATATATGTTTTGAGAAATTAATTTAAGAATATTTTTCTAATCAAGTTTTTTTTTCATTAGGAATTAGATTAACCACTACTTGTACTTACTAATTAATTTATCATTCAGTAAAAATAAGAGTTGGGGTGAAAAGATCAGAAAATCTATAAAAATAAATTTAAGTAATTTTTTAATGAGTTAGCAATTAATTTATTTGGGGGCTGTGAAAATTAAATGAAAAAGTTGACATTCATCTTTGAAAATAACTTTTAGTAACTGTTTATTGTTGGAGGCAATTAAAAATATTACAAAAATAGTATAAAAATTTCAAAGTCTTTTAACTAAGTTTTACAAAATAATTTCAATAAATTACATACAAGACTGTAAAGCAATAAAATTTTATTCAGAGAAAATACAACACTTGATTGGGCTTCAATGATTAATAGTTTCTTGATAGCAATCAGGTAACTAAGCAACCAAACAATTTGGAGACATCAATGATCGATAAAAGAGTGGAGAAGTTAATACAATTTATAATTGAAATTGTATTTCTTTTGATTGTTCAAATTTTTATGTGTTCTTATTTAAAGATTTCTTGGTTAGTAAACAATTTTAGATATTGATTTGTTCAGAAACTAGTTATGGATAACATATTGTGAGTGTGTGAATAACAAATTATTTTAAGGGGAAATGATTGAGAGAAAATTTTATTTTTTAAGTGGGTTAAGTTGGTTGAATATCGGTTTTCAAAGGGTAAATATTATTTAAATAAGGAATTTAAATGAATAAGTAAATTACTCATGCCTAGTATGTATATACAGAGTTGTACAGTACTCAGTAATCTGTATACAGTACCAAGTGATTGTTGTTCAGTTATTAATCAATTGTTCAGTGTGTATGGATTATAAGTGTTCAGAAGTTGATACCAAGTAAGTTAACTTTTTATGTTTTCTGAATTTATTATTATTATTATTATTATTATTATTTTTATTATTATTATTATCATTATTATTATTATTATTATTATTATTATTATTATTATTATTATTATTATTTTATTATTATTATTTTTTTATTAAGGATGGGTTGCTACAGAGTGGAGGAGATGGGGCTGCTCTTGCGAATGACTACTACCTACCTTAGGCA
The DNA here is from genome assembly GCA_022537955.1 of Schmidtea mediterranea. Lineage (NCBI taxonomy): Eukaryota > Metazoa > Platyhelminthes > Tricladida > Dugesiidae > Schmidtea > Schmidtea mediterranea. Next base: position 38,669,040 of record CM039681.1, read on the forward strand.
TTACTATGTAACACTGAAACTCAAAAATTTCATTTAATAAAATTCTTTGAAAAAAGTTTTTGAAAAATTTCTTTGAAAATTTGATCGTTATCAACATGTATAAAAAGTCATTATAAAAATTATACTAAAAAATTTGACTGTAAGATTACATTAAAAATATTTTCAATTAAAAATATGTATAAAAATTTCATTGTAAAATTATCTTTAAAATTTTATCTTTAAAAATTATATATAAAAAATTCATCGATAAAGTTATACTAAAAATTCTATTTAAAATCATGTATAAAAATTTCATTGTAAAATTATCCTAAAAATTCTATTTAAAAAATTTTATCATGCAATATTGTCGACTCTTTAACTTTAAAAATTCTTACCTTATGTAACTTACCTTTTGACCTTCTATTTACTTTTAAAAAATTCTTACCTTATGTAATTTGCCTACTATAACTGCTTTTAAAATCACCCTTATGTAACTTAACTGTTGACCTTCTATTTAATTTTAAAAAATTCTTACCTAACTTACCATACTTTTGTACTCTAGGCACCTTAATTTACTTAAATTTATTTTAACGTACTTTAAATTACTCTGATGTACCTTAATTTACTTTATGAACCTTAATTTACTTAAATATACCCTAATGTACTTAAATTGACTTTCGACCCTTTAATTTACTTTAATTTAACTTAATGTACTCTAATTCATCTTAATTTACTTGAGGAATCTTAATTTACTCTAATATACTTAAATTTATTCTAATGTACTTTAATTGACCTTAATTTACTTTAGGTATTTAACTTATTTTTATCTAGAGACTAAATTTGCCTATGAAAATTGTGTGAACAAATATTTCAAGAGTTTTTTTAACAAGCAAATAAAATACCCCTGTCAATTTTTTATCGGTAGGCGATTCAAGCCATTTATATTTTATGCCTATATTTACCTATAGAAAGTATTGAGACCAAATATTGCATTGTTTTTTATTACGAGTTAAAAATATTCCTGACTATTTTAGGCGATTTGAGCCAAATTTAATTTTATGCTTTTTTTAATCGAGAGTTAAAAATACCCCTTGACTATAGTGTGATTGAAAAAAAATATTTTTTGGATGAAAATACCCTCTCTGACCATTGTAGGCGATTTAAACCAATTTTAATTTTATGCTTTTTTATCGAGAGTCAAAAATACCCCTGACTATAGTATGATTGAAAAAACAATATATTTTGTGGATGAAAAATACCTTCTGTGACCATTGTAGACGATTTGAACCAATTTAAATTTTGTGTTTTTTTATCGAGAGTCAAAAATACCCTTGACTATAGTGGGATTGAAAAAAACTTTGTGGATGAAAAAAAAATTTATTCAAAAAAAATTTTCAAACAATTTTATTTCAAAAATTCACCAAAATTTGAATTTAAAAATAATGTGCCAAAAATTTGAATTTAAAAAAATCCGCCAACATTTGAATTTAAAAAAATCGCGCCAAAAATTCGAAAAAAATTTATCAAAAAAATTGTGCGCACACAAAAATTAATTATCTTGATTTTATAATTATGTAATCAAGACACAACGTGATTAATCAGTGATACCCCCCCCCTACTTATTATGCAATGGTGTGTGAGCGCGAAAGGCCACTAACTACCTACTTATTATTATTATTATTATTATTATTATTATTATTATTATTATTATTATTATTATTATTATTATTATTATTATTATTATTATTATTATTATTATTATTATTATTATTATTATTATTATTATTATTATTATTATTATTATTATTATTATTATTATTATTATTATTATTATTATTATTATTATTATTATTATTATTATTATTATTATTATTATTATTATTATTATTATTATTATTATTATTATTATTATTATTATTATTATTATTATTATTATAATGATCATTTTAAATTCATTACCTAAGTCAAAAATATCATATTCATAAATCTAGTATTTAATTAGTATTATATATGTAAATATAGTTATAATATGAATAAGGAATATATAATAATAACATGTTTGTAGAATGAATCGTTTGTTGATTTCCTGCTCAAGAGATTTTGTGCCTAAAATAATCCATATTTGAAAATACGGAAGAAAATTATCAAAAAACACAAGTTATAATTGAAATTATTAAATTTAAAGTTATATTTTTTAAATATTGAGAAATTTATAAAAAAGCTTGCCCGAATTTGGGGTCCTATTTATTATATGCGATCAAAATTAAGATTTTTAGTAAAATCACAATTTATATAAAGCATTCCAAGCCGTTTCTACGATTATGACTTATAGTTACAGATTTACTAAGAGATCACATTGGAATCAAGTTGCAAATTGGTGAGGATAAAAGAATGAAATAAAGAATTCTCTTTTTTTCCTTTCCAAAGAGACAACACAATATAAGGATGATCTTGATTCACTATATCATAGCCAATCTCTTAAGACTTCTTTTCCGTTTTGTCAAGGAAATTAAGAAGAAAACCTGTCTGCAATTAGAAATATCTTTATAAGTGTACGTTTTGCAATGTTAGATGCATTATTTGCAACTGACTAAACTTCATCCACAATACACTGAAATTCTTTATTCGAAGAAACAAATTCTCGACTTTCCTTCACAATCTTGGGACATAAAACCCCGCTTGCTAATTAAAGATTTTGCTCGGGTATTTTAATACTTTTCAATAAAAAATTGGTAATTTTACAAGATTTTTCTATACTTTCCTTTCTTTTTATGATACTTTCTTTCATTTATCAGCTCTGTGAGTAAAAATCTTTTAAATAAATAAATTTAAAAATAAAATAATTACTAGTAGGTTATATTGAATGATTGTGGAATATTGAAGATCTGCTGATTATATAAATATAATTAGCATGGACTTTTTTGGGTACGCAGGTCTTTTCAATCTTCAATTATCTAAATATTAAAAGATAAGTAAAAAAATTTAATTAGATTAAAATATCTTATTAAAATTTTATTAATACAGAAAAATATAAATATTAATCTTGTTTTTTATTTATTGTTTATATTTTTAAATCAATAACATATTTTTAGAAATAAACTAAGTTTAAAAATCAAAGTATAAAGTAAATCTTTTATATAAATGTAATTATAATGTAAATCGCTTCGTTTAATTTTTCATTAATGCTATTAATTTAAAGGTCGTATATTTAAAAAAAAATTAATCATTATATATAAAATTTTAAAACAAAGGGGTACATTATATAATGAAAATGATCAAGGGGGTATGCAGTACCAAAAGCTTGGGAAACATTGATATATAATCTCCTTTAAAAGATTTTGTTTACCTAACGTTAACTAAAGTTGTGGTTTTAAAAATAAATAATTTATCGATTTGGAATTTTTAATTGTTTCCAATTATTTTTAATAAAATGAAGACGTGTTAAACATCAGGAGTTCAATTTAATCGTCAATTTGTTTCTTCATTTTTTTGTTTTCTTTCCATTCGGTTCCTATAAATACTCCTAGAAAGAGACTTTAATGTAATAAATGTGACAGAAAGGTCTGTTATGACTAACAGTTGAATATAACTTACAGAACATCATTCAAACCTTTTTTCAGCCGGAAGTAAGAGGTATGAAATGAAAAGCAAGGAAATGTTTTCGCGATCGAAAATATAAATATTTTTAAAGTATATTTTATTTTACCTTGGATTTTGACACCCAACGCAACATCACTATAGATCAGCGGTTATCAACCTTTTTTAGCTTGCATACCGCTTGGCAGTTCATCATCCTAAATTGTACCCCTTATACCAGAAAAAAAATTATAATTTAAATACTAGTAATTGTTATTATTTTAAACTTGTTCTAACACTAAATAAATAGCAATAATGTGTCAAGAAGCATGTCCAGAATGTTTAATAACGAAAACAAAAAGATATTTTATAGATACATATTTTTTAAAAAAAAAACAATATAAATATAAACAATTATAAACATAAAGTTAAATATTCAAAATTTTACATTTATTTTATATTCAGTGAGATCCTGATATTGCTTTGAGGGACACAGTTTGTTGAAATCAGGTTCAAATAATGCAAAGTATAATCTTAAATCTGGAGCTGCGTTCAGCTTATTACGGCATTTGTTTTTAATAAAGTGATACAAAAAGAATGATCCTTCCTAAAATATTGAATATTGGGCCGCAAATGAAAATGCTTTAAACGAAAAAACATTAATTTAAACAATCTTTTATTTATAAAATAGTGAGCACTAAAACAATTATTTTGTCCACTGTTTGCCACCACTCTGAAACTGTTATATTATGCTATATTTTTAAAATGCGTCATCACTAATTTTTTTTCTCGTACTCATAGGGGTACGCGTTTCACGGGTTGAGAATCGCTGTTATAGATATTCTATTGTATTTGTTGACAGAATTAGTGCATAATTTTGACAATGTTGGATAGCCAAGAAGAGTCATAAGAAAATCAGTTTACCAAACTTTTTTATTTCAAGATCTTCCTATTAAGTATTTAATGATGATTCCAGAAAAGTATAAACACATTCCAGAGAAAGGAATGCTACCGAGACGAAAACTTTGCAGAAATCTTAAAAATAATATTTAATAGGATGGTCCATTCCACGTGTTATTGGAGCATAACATGATTGTAAATATTATTGTTCGATAAGCAAAAGGTTACCTTCAAGACTATGAGGGTAAGGAAATGTTTGTATAATTCGATTTGTTGGAAAACTTTACGTTTTTATAGTCTGCAAAATTCAACAGTGAATAAAGACTGATATAAAGCAATAAATTGGCCATATAACAATGAGGGTTCAGTCTCGTCATTTATGTGAGGTCAACAAGTAAAACAAAAATAACTATTTCCAGTCCAATATTCAATTCTTATTTTTCCCAGTACAGGAACAAGTGTTGAAATTTTAACAAAAACAGTACAAATAAAAGACATTGAATTGCAATGGGGAGATGGCTCGTGCAAATAATATCCATTTGGACAATATTAAACCACAATAACATAATATTCTGCATACCTTTCCCTCTCAGCTCGCAAATAAAATTGCAAAATTATTAGGAATTGTAGGAATTCGACGGGGCATGAAATCCCCCCCCCCCAACTATAATAAAATGATATTTACAAAATTAAGAACAATTTGACGTTAGCATAATAGGTTTTTGACAAATTTAGTATTTTCTAGTTCTGATGATGTTGTTCCTTTTTTAAATTATATGAATGAGCTTCACTCTAGTATTAATTTCCCGGTTGAAGAAGATACCAATTGGAATATAGCTATAAATATTATTAGTTATTTGAAAGTTATCCCAGCTGCTTCGGCCAATTAAGAAATTTTGTGCGTCTGTGGCGCACTTGGTTTGCAATTTTACTCGCATCTGTC
>CM039681.1:38679437-38731937 GCA_022537955.1 Schmidtea mediterranea
TATTATTTACTTGTTTGAGATTTTAATTTATCCTGCTACCAAGGAATCTCTCTTTGGGAATTTAAGAGACTGATTAGAACTTTAGATTTTAGATCTCTATTTGTACTTATATTATGCTAGTCCAGTTATGCTTGTCCAAACTTTATCTTTTACAGATGGTGTAGAATGCGAATCTGAAGAAAATCGGCAAATTTCTGTTGATTATTTCTGTCGTTAAATATGAACAAGATCACAAAGAAAATCTTGAGAAAATTGTAACGTGACCGACTTTCAGTCAGACTCGCATTTAACGGGTTCAAACTGTGCTCTGCATTTCTTAGAGAGACTCTTTCATTTGCTTATGTCAAAAGTAGCATAGTTTATTTCACTTTGATACATTTCCCATTGCGATTATCCTTCTATTCCAACGAAAATATCTTTGATATAATGTAAAATTTTTTATCAATTCATCAAAAATGTCCCATCCTTGATTTAAATGCGCATTTGGAGACATGAACTTGAGCCGTGGAACTGAAGCACTTCAAGCAAAATTCAAGAAACAATAATCGCAGTATATCTATAATCAAACACGACAATAAACAGCTGGAACCACAGTTTGTTAAGGACATACTTCGGAATTTAAAGTATAAAATTATTTTAATAAAGATTATTATTGTTGAATCTAAATATCGAAAATGTGATGGTACATTATTAACGAAAATACTTGAAAGCCAAATAAAAGAAATATATTTCGAGGAAATCATCCTCATCATCAGTCTTCCATCATAATCTATGTCAAATGTTATTTAAGGAAACAAGAATGATGTATTATTTACGATTTAATGAGAAAATTAAATAATCTCAATAAATTTGTAGCTGTTTGAACGTGTATTTTATGGGATTGTTATTTAATCACCAAAGCATCATATAAAATGTTTTTCCGCATATAATTGAAGTTTTTATCAAAAATTTTAAAATCTTTTCATATTAGTTGTTTCTTTGCGCATTTGCTTATGTTCAATAATATTACCCACGACTCTCAATCGGATATGTTCATGAACCCGTGTGAGAAGATGACCGGAAGTCTCTCCAATGTATGTGGCATTGCACCCATTATAAGAAATTTATAAACTAGATCAGAAGCGCGAGATTTATTACTAAAAATATTCATTAATTTTAACGATTTTAATACTATTTTAAATAAAATTTGAATTGCCTAATAATTTTGTGACAGACAATTTAAAATTTCTAAAACCTTCCGAATATGGAATTACAAAAACATGGGTTCACCATCATTAGGTTGGCTATAGTTGCCATTGCTTTTATTAAACTCAATCATAAGGCGATCAATGGTTTCCTTAGTCAGTCTTTCTACAAACGACTTAGAATATTAATTTTTGTTTAAAAGAGAAACCAGCTTTAGTATACTTTTGTTGGATTTTTCAAACGTAGAAGTTAATGACCAAGATCTAAAATTCAAACCCTTAATCATATTTCTATTATATTTAAAGTTACAAAAACTATTCGGAGTATTGTATAGGCCTGTATATGTTGGCTTTTATATATTTAATGCTAGAGTGAAGATCATTCATATAATTTAAAAAAGAAACAACGTAATCAGAACTAGAAAATACTAAAACGATATCATCAACGTAACGTTTATATATCTTAAGCTTAACAAAATGAAAATAAGAAATCTGTTTCTCTGATTTTGAAAGAAAGATTGATGCAAGAGTTTGAGCTAAAGGTGATCCCATACCTACTCCATCCCCTTGTTGATACCACTTATCATTAAAAATAAACGCAACATTAGAAGTGATAAACCTCAACAATTCACGAAATGCAACTTCATCTTATGTCTGACATTCCAACATATTTTCTCTCCACAAATCACAACAAAGATCAATAATCTCATTTAATGGAACATTTGTAAACAAAATAGTTACATTGAAAGTCACAATATAATCAGAAAAATCAGCAGCTTGGTTTGTTAAAAAATTAGCAAATTCAAATGAATCTCGACACTCGTATTTCTTAGAAATCAAAGGTTTTAACAATAAATCAAGAACCTTAGCAACCTTATACTGTGCTGAACCGGTCATGGAAAAAACCAGGCGCATTGGAATATACTTTTTCTGAGTTCTTGATAGACCACATAATTTTGCAGGTTGAGACCAAACCGCATATAGTTGTTTACCAAGATCACAATATTTCATCAAACTGAAAACAAGTTTATTAAGAATTTCTTCATCTTATTTCTTTTGTTATTATTGTTATTATTATTATTATTATTAATTATTATTATTATTATTATTATTATTATTATTATTATTATTATTATTATTATTATTATTATTATTATTATTGCGATTATTATTATTATTATTATTATTATTATTATTATTATTATTATTATTATTATTATAATTATTATTATTATTAATTATTTTTAGTATTATTATTGTTATTATTATTATTATTATTACTATTATTATTATTATTATTATTATTATTATTATTATTATTATTATTATTATTATTATTATTATTATTATTATTATTATTATTATTAATCACTTGAAAAGGTTGTGACGTTAATTTGTGAACATCCAAAAAGCATCGGATTCAAAGTCAAACAATAAAAAATTCTTTATGTCATTGCAAAATGAAAAGCAATCTGAGGTGAGATATTTAGAAAAACTCTTTTAATTATTATTATTATTATTATTGCGATTATTATTATTATTATTATTATTATTATTATTATTATTATTATTATTATTATTATTATTATTATTATAATTATTATTATTATTATTAATTATTTTTAGTATTATTATTGTTATTATTATTATTATTACTATTATTATTATTATTATTATTATTATTATTATTATTATTATTATTACTATTATTATTATTATTATTATTATTATTATTATTATTATTATTATTATTATTATTATTATTATTATTATTATTATTATTATTATTATTATTATTATTATTATTATTATTATTATTATTATTATTATTATTAATCACTTGAAAAGGTTGTGACGTTAATTTGTGAACATCCAAAAAGCATCGGATTCAAAGTCAAACAATAAAAAATTCTTTATGTCATTGCAAAATGAAAAGCAATCTGAGGTGAGATATTTAGAAAAACTCTTTTAATTATTATTATTTTTATTATTATTATAATTAAAATTATTATTTTTCCTTAATATTAATATATATTTCCAGACCATTTATGTTTCAACAGAAATCCCTACTTCAAAATAGAACAAGTCAAAAATGCTCATCCTGTTGCGTGTCTAGCCTAGTTAAATGAACTGGAAACTCCCATTAGCCTTCCATCCTGCAGCTGTATAAATATTCGTGAAAATGCAAATTATTTTATGTTCAAGTTATTAACTCACTTTTCTATTTTTTAATACAAAAATCACATAGCAGTTTCTCAATCGTCAATTGGTTTCCCAAATTCTTACGCAAGACAGAAATCGGATCAAACGTATATCAAAAGCCAAAAAATTTGAAGTCATTAAAAAATTAATTTATTTCTTTTGCGATAATTTCTCCAGGAATCCCATGCAAAACATGGGATAATCAAAAAAATTGTTAACACATTAAAACAAGAAATAAAAATGAAATGAAAATGATAACCACATATTTGTTTTCTATGGGATAATTGACTTGCAATTAATTTCTTCCACATAATTATTTCAACGAAATAATTTCTCCTTTGAAATTCTTATTGAGATTAAATAAAATTTTTGTATTCTTTATTATTTGATTTGTACTCTTTTACTCTATGATGTGTCTCGCCGCCGCCGCCGCCACCGCAACAAAAAGCTATTTTTTTCAGTTGCCTCTCGATTTTCCGGCGCTCCACCGAAATTTTTTGATTCCGGTTATCCATGAGATTTAGAATTTCATTATCCTTTTTCGGTAAATATTTCACTGAATTTTAAAGCTACAAAAATTGTCTTCGTTTTATGTTGTGAAAAATTCGTTTTTGACCTCCGGGAGTATATGGAATCAAAACTTAGGAATTTTTGAGTTAGACTGCTTTTTGAAACTCATTTTAGTCTATAGAATAATTTTAACGTCTTTCTTTACGAATTTTACTTTGATATTTTTAGATAAGTTCATAGAATGAACCCTGTGGTCATAAAAGTCATATTACACCAAATCTCTTTTGAGTCCATAAACCTTCGAATACTTCTCGTTTTGTCCTGAAAATTTGACAAATTGTAATTGCTTTTCAATGAACCCATAATGTTCTTTCTTTCATATTTGCACCAAATATTGTAGTTTACCCTCCTTTATTGCAAAACACTCGCGACTCTTTATGTGAAAAAAGGTAACAGAATTAAACATTAAGCAAGGATTTGCCTCGTCATATCAGCATTAATCAAATGGAGTTGCTGAACGTGTAATATGAGCAGTGAGAGAGTTGACTACAATATCCTAAAAAACAAAATCCCATGTGAAAAAAAGTAAATCAGATTTAATTGGTAAAGTTAGAATAAATTTAGAGAGAGCTTCAAAAAAATTGAAAACGAGTGTCAAAACATTTTAAAGAGAATGGGCTTTATTTCAAATTAAAAATTTATTTTCAGTATAAATGACCATTTCAAATAATCAGATTTTTCTCTTTACAACAGGTCGAAATTGAGCAATAACAGGGCTGTCCGGGGGCGCACGCGCGCTACAATGGCAGTAACAGCGAGTTTTATTCCTAGTTAGAAATGACCGGATAACCTGCTAAATCACTGTCGTGTCAGGAATAGTGGATTGAAATTATTCCACTTGAACGAGAAATTCCTAGTAAGCACAAGTCACTAGCTTGCGCTGATTACTTCCATGCCCTTTGTACACACCACCCGTTGCTACAACCAATTAAATTCTCAATTAAATTCAAATTACTTTTTCATCTCTGCTTTTTTGTGTAAAAGAGAAATTTGTATATTTGGCAAAACACCGCCTTGTGCAATGGTTACTTTACCCAGTAACTTATTTAATTCTTCGTCATTTCGAATAGCTAGCTGCAAAAGGCGTGGAATAATACGGCTCTTATTGTTGTCTCTAGCAGCATTGCCAACTAATTCTAATACTTCTGCCGCCAGATACTCCAAAACTGCGGCCAAATAAATTGGAGCACCAGCTCCTACAAGTTCAGCAGAATTTTCCTTTCGCAACTTCTTGTGAATTCTACCAACAGGAAACTGTAGACCAGCTCTCAAACTACGAGTTTTACTTTGGGGCTGTCTGTGTCATTATAAAATGAATAAATAATATGACTTTTGCTGATTCCTTTGTAGAAATATTTGTTTATTTTGCTCCTGTCCATCATTTTGTACCCAAATTGAATATCTAATTTCTGTTTTCTTTCTTCTAAGTTGTTTAGCTGTTGCCTGTGGTATTCAAGTGAGTTTTCAAATTTTTATTCGGACTATATTTTTTATCACTACCTCACCAAACCAGTATTAGGTAATTTACGCGCCTGCTGCCTTCCGTGGATGTGGTAGCCGTTTCTCAGGCTCCCTCTCCGGAACCGAACAAGGATGCTATGATATTTAATAAATATCAAACCTATGATTAAAACTATTGAAATAATTTAACGTAATGTTTCACAGACAATTTGTCAGAAATGCATTAAGTGAATGTTTTACAAATGAAATATTTGCCTAAATCTTTATTTTAAAAAATCACGATTTGAAATCATTATTCTATCCATATTACCGGCGTTAGCCACTGGTATATAAGCAATACTATATACCATTTCCAAATTGAATCTTCTATAAGCTGACAGTTTGTATAACTAAAGTTATATTGATATGTAGTTTGTAATTTTATTTAGTGTGTTGAGGATATATTATGTTTGCCCGTTGTTCTGACTGCGTGTCACTAATAAGTATACAGTATAGGACAAAATAAATGTAATTTTTTAAAAATGCATTAAAATTACATTAATAGTATAGTTTTATTAAATTATTAAACTAAATAAACTTTATAACTTACAGTTTTGGAAACATTTTTTAATATTCAAAAGCTGGATTGGACAAAATAAATGTAATTTTTAATTAACAGTAAAATATGATCCCGCCATTTTTGAAAATAATTTATATATATTTAAAATTATCAGCTAAGGGTTATGACTGCTAGAAAGTCACTTTCTGATAACAAAAGAGCTTCAATTTTTAGATGGAAAAAAGAAGGAGTGAAACAAAAGAAAATGACTGAATTACTACAGGTAACACCTAGATGTATAAGTCATGTATTGAAAACATATACTGAACAAGATTTTAAATCAAACCGAATTAATTCTAGTATGAAAAAGTCTTTGTTACAAAAACAGGTAAAAATTCAAAATTAAAAAAATTACATTTATTTTGTCCCATAGTGTACATGCATACATCGCATACTGTACACATTTTTCTGGTTATGAAAGATTTAATTCGGAAATGGTTTTATTCGTTTATATTTTTCAGCGTTACTTGAATAAAATAACTTGAATAAAACAACTGTCAAATATAATAAATATATAAACATCCTACGGAACATTCAATAATTTTACACATATTTTCCAGTAAAGTTTTCTATGTTTAAGAAACAAGAAGCAAAATATTTCAATTAGACTGGATTGTGTCATGGGTAGAAAAAAATCTTTTCTAAATATTTTGCCACAGAAGTGATCGGAGGGACCCAATAAGTCTTACTCGCAGTAGAAATAAGATGAGTCAAAAGAAAGACAAGTGACCCACAAGAAAGAAATTATTTAAAAGAACACTATTATATTAATATCAGAAAAACCCTTTCTGGGCAAGAAAATATCATTTCAGCCTTTTACAATGCTCCAATAATCAAATTCATTTAACTATTAAAAAATAACAAAATGTTATATTTCATTAATTAAAACAAAAACGAAATATTTTTATTTTATTTTATTTTTTTACAAATAAAATGAAGAAATATTTTTCAATCTGAATTTTAGCTGAAAATCGCATTTAAACACTAGAAAAAATTCTTCATTACCTTGTTTTTTATCCTTCTAATCCACTGTATGTTTCTTTCTTTCAGAACACCATTTAATCCTTCATGTTCTTTTTACAATTCCGTTTTCTGACTAGGTTCACTATTTAATGCCCAACATGCATTAATCCTGCTCGCGATTTGTGGTAACAAAAATCTGGGAGATTTGGCTAATTAAAAGAGGAAAATTTGTTGAAAGAAAACTCATGTTAAAAGACCAATAGGTAGAATAAAATATTTTGATTGAAAGATGAAAGAATAGTAAAAATCAAAATTATTAAAAAAATATTTGTAGGAAATTCAATTTCTTTATCAAATTTGCATCAGTTGGATTATTATTTAATATCAATTCTATTCATTTCTGACATTTAAAATTTTTTTAAAAATTAAATTTACATTTTTAAATTAATACAAAAATTATAAAAAGTTAAATAATACTAATCTTGGATTGAATTATAAGGAAGGATATCGTTTATTTGTATAAAGTTTGTGAATGGAAGCAGATTGGCAATGCCATTAGCTTTCAAAGCAATTTTCTACTAACCAATCGTATTTGATTTATTACCTTGTTATACTGAATCGTTTCTTTCAATTTCAATTTGATTGGTTATCACATCCCAACTGTGATATGCAGTTCAATTGATTTTTTGTGATTGTCATAAATCATTTTTTTCAAATTCTATTATTCATATCAAACTTTAAATTGATTATGTAATTAATTTTAATTTTTTTTGTTTTAATTTCACAAAATTAATTTGTGATTTATGTATTTATTAGTAGTCATTCATTTTCCCTCACCAAAAAAAGCTTTCTCACTATTCGTCTTAGTATTAATTCATTAATTATATTTAATATTATAAAAATTTAACAAAATTAAAAAATATTTTCTTACACTTTCAGTTATTTCCCGGGTTGAAATATAATGAAAAAATTCTAATTCTGAATAAATAAAATATAAAGACGTTTGTAGTAAATTGTTAATATGTAGATAAGGAACTTCTACCAAAGAACGTGTAAATATCGAGAAAAATCAAAATTTTTGAAGCGGAAAGATTCCTCCTCAGAAATTATAAACCAATCACAAATAATAAGGGAATGTATAAAAAATAATTTAAAACAAAAAATGTTGATGGGATTCAAGAAAATATAATGCCGCATGGATAATTAATATAATTTCCTCCCGAGGTAATAATTGCAGTGTTGGTGAAAAGGGTGAATTATTGGTTTCAGGTTGCCGAGGAATTCAATGAACACATTTTTTACAAATGAGAAAACTCTCTACTGAAGGACACTGGGTAATTCTGGCGGCCTCCATCACGGAGAGCCCTCAATATAGGGTGAATGAACCCGATGCGACAATTACCCAATTTGCTCTAGTAATTATTAAATGACAAAAATGAGCACTAATTTGCGGGTTTTATTTATTTTAATTCAGTTGATTAATTTAATCAAATTCTTTTCATTTGTTTTTCGGAATTCCCAGTTGGCCTTTCATCATAAATTCGGGATTTTATTCCATCCTCCGTCATGGTGGTACAGTTAATTAATCTCGGTTGACTGGATCTAAATTCAATTAAAAGTCGGTATCCTTCACTTACAATATGAATCTGGGTCACAAATATTTTCCCAAATTTTTATTTGCCTTTTTATCTCAATTTCCTAGGTTAATACAATTTATTTTCGGTAGAGCTATCATGTTGTCTTTGAGGTCCCTACAGATCTTTTGTTTCTTTTGTCGTTTGTTGGGAACTTATTTGTATAATTCTCTCACATAGACAGAAAATATATGATGCCGTCCGTGAGAATTTAATTTAAACTTTAATCTTTTTTCATTTCACATAAAAAGCTAAATAATAGGTAGTATATTTTTTTTAATAAAATAATATATAATTTATTTAATATTAAAAACATGATTGACTTTGAATTTATTTATAAAATAATCCAATAAACAAAAATGATGAGCATATGTCATTGGCACAAAGACAATTTTCAAACTATTTATGCAATTTCAAAATAATAATAATAATAATAATTAAAAGATGCAATACATAAACATAATTTAAAATACTTAAACTATTTAAAAAAAAATTATTGGGAACGCGTCATATATGAAGCATTGCTGATAAGGTCATTGGATCCACAGATTAATGTGCAAAGTGCTGTGATTACGAATGTTTTAAGTGATTTTAAATAGATACCCCCCCTTGGCTTACGTAATTATTATATAACATTTGACCTCTGCACACCAACCAACGATCAACGATCCGCACCGATCCATACCCATCCATACCCATCCATATCCATCCATACCCATCCACACCCATCCATACCCATCAGCACCCTTACCAAAATCACTCACTAGTACTATTTAAAATTTTATTAAATATAACAAGTTTGTTTCACAGTGAAAAGAATATGCTCAACATGAAGCCTGCAATTCATACTGCAATCGTAGTAGAGAAGGATGAATTCAAATGTAAGTTATCAAGTATTTGATCAATCAGTCTCTTCTGCAATTGGCGTCTTCTGAATTTTCTTTTGCTTGATCTGATATGAGGATTCATCGGCGTCGTCATCCGGCATTGCAAATATAAATTATGCAGTAATAAATACTACGAACTAAGCTCTGATTTGATTTTCTAAGTTTTCTAAATTCAATTACGACTTTTACAAAGGCAAAAGTTAGGTTAATAATATTGAATTTAAAGATAAATTACGAATGTAGTCTTAATCATTTCAAACAAAAAAAATAATCCTGATCTTGATGAAAAAGTTTAAGTTAGTTTAAATATCCATTATTTTAAATTAATTGCAGAAGTCTGGTAGAATACCGTGAACATGGTAATACCATATTTTAGCTGAGTGCAGGATATTGCTCATTGCACATTCTTTTAGCAGACCTTCTGTTTGAAGTGGTTCAATGCCAAGTTTACAAATCAGATCATAATTTGATGGAGGAATCGACCCTAATGCACCAATAATACAAGTGTAAAGCTCTACCTGATAATCAGGTTTGGCTACCTGTAATTCACTCTGAAGCAAGCTATATTTCTCAATATTTGCCTTATCAGTCAACTCAAAATGTGAAACAGAATCCATTGGACACTTAATATCAATCATGAATATTCTTTTTCTTTCAGTATCAGTTATTATAAGATCGACGCGTTGTTTAGAATTCAGGACAAGAGAACAAGAATGATCAACCACGACAATAAAATTAGGATTTTTTAGATTATTCGTTATTATCTTTATACAGTCATTGTGTCTCTCTAATGTCAGTATTTGGTGAATCTTACATGACTGTAAGGCATGAGACATAGTTTCATCCTCTTTCTCACAACGTCTACAAAGTCTAGAATCCCCTTTCTATTAGGCTTTGCATTGATGTTAAGTGTATTAGTTCGCGCTCGATGTATAAAGTTCCATGCAAATTCGCCAAGTTTACTTTTAAAAATTGCTTTATTTATTTGAGGAGATAATTTTATAGCCGCTGCAATCATGTCGCTTTTATTACTCAGTTGCCACTTTTGCATATATGAGTCGTACAATGCAGAGTGAAATATCTTAGAAATTGCTTTTCGAAACTTAGTCATAAGTATGAAAGTTCCATGACTCTTTGTTATCAGATATAAAAAACTTGCTCTTTAACAATATGAAAAGATACGGAAATTGAGTGTTCTCTTTTAAAGTAAATTATTGAAGTACGTGCACGTTGAAATCTCGTTTTCCTTCCAACATGATTCAATTTAGTCAGCACCATTAATCCAATCAAAACTTTGTTGTAATGTAGGGTCTTTGATTCCAAGACGAGGACCCGTTACAAACTTTAGAGAGTCAATATTAACTTTTCTCGAGTAATCGCAATTGGAAGTAAAGAGTCGGAAAAAGTACACAATTGATTGAGTATGATATTCATCAAGCAAATCGACACACGAAGCTCCACCATTTTCAGTTGAGTTGTATAAATAAACTGTCTCAGAATTGTGTGGCAAGTTCAAAATTCTTCTCAGATGACCACGCAATTTACTTGAGTTATTGCCACAGGAATTAGTATTTCCTTGAGAAGCTGATAAAGCCATAGTTTTAATTTCACGTGTTCGGAATGCAAATGTTAGTCGAGAATGAATAAAAATCTTGTAGGCCTTGAGTTTTTGCCAACCAAATAAACCGGAATCTGCAATTTTTTTTGTGTCACTAACAACTTTATCAAGAATTGCATAGGGACTTTGATCATTGTCCTCGACTACTGGAACACCAAGATATTGATAAAATTCTTTTGACAACAACTTTTTTATCTCCTTTTCATTTATCAAGATCTCACCATTGATGTTAACTCTGGGAAGCTGCATGTAGCCACACTTCTCCGGTCGGTATTCAAATCATATTTCTGTAGCAGCTTCAACAGCAACATCAACAATTTTTTGAAGGTTCTCGACATTGTTTGCAACAAGTGCAATGTCATCTGCATAAGCTAGAACTTGAACGGGCAAATCAACAATCATAAATGGTTCAATATACGATCTACTTATTGCTTCAAGAACAGGATTAATGGCAATCGAGAAAAGAATCATTGAAAGAGGACATCCTTGTTTAACTCCTTTTTTGATTGAAAGATTAGGTGTTACAATTGGGCCACAGCTGTAGAAAGATTGAGTGTCGGTGTAAAGTAATTTGACAATAGTAATAAATTCTTCGCTAACGCCAATAGTTTTCAGAACACTCCACAAGTAGTCATGAGGAACACTTCCAAATGCGTCCTTAATATCTAACCAAGCAATAGCTAATGGGGAATTCTTGCTATATTTCGAATGCTCAAGTGCAGAAGAAAGTATTGAATTGTGCTACACACAACCTTCATGGACAGAGCCACCCTTTTGCCCAATATGCAAAATATCGTTACAAATCACCCATGATGTTAGGCGTGTAGTTAAAATAGACACAAAGACTTTATAAATAACAGACAGCAGAGCTATTGGTCGCCAAGATGAAACTTTATCATAATTATCTGTCTTATCAGGTTTCGGAATTAGTATAGTCTTGAAAGTTTTCCAGCTAGTCGGAATGATTTTACTACTGATGATTTTATTAAACAGGAAACTTAACAAAATACCTTCAGGGTCAAGAAGAGCAAGATCTTTGTATTGAATACCATCAATACCCGGTGAAGTGTTATCAGCTCTCTTTAATTCGTAAATAACTTCAAACGGTAAAATATCTACAAGATTGAGAACATTTGTCGTGCTTCGACAATCTTTAAGAATTTTATTCCATGAATTCGATACTTGGTCCTCGTGGCTAAATTGGTTCAGAATATCCTGAATTTCAGGCCTGACAGTGACTGGTAAGTCATTAATAATTTTATAAAAAGTTAATTTCATATTAATTAAAAATTCTGATCTACTTTTATATTTACTTATTATATTTGAGTTTTGTTTACTTCCTAGGTATGGTTCGTGGGATTTAATTTCAGTGAGATTATTTAAGTGAGGATTTGTCGAATAATGCTTTCAACTATTTGGTTAACATCAGCATTTTCAAAACTAATAATTAATTCAAATACTTTATTTTTACGCTGTTGTAAGTCAAATTTAATTGTTTCTTTTGCTTTTGTTAAAATTTTCTCTTTATCTTTGTTATTGATCTCAGAAACAATTGGAAGAACAGAGTTGATAATTCTTGCTATTTCTCTCAAATTAAGGTTTTCAAGGGACATATCATGCGCATAGTTGTTGATGAAAGCACATATTAGAAATTTACTGAGCAAACCTGAACCACGAACATCATGTGGACATTTGCCTGGTCTAATGGCACAACCACGTGAGTTTCTTATTTCATTTATTTTAGTAACTAATACTTTACAAATAAATGTATAGTTTAGGCTGACATCAAGTGTTGTTGGATCCAGAAAGTAATGCTCGTCAGTGTTATAATCAATTACCATTATTGTTTCCCGAGACTTTGATGGAGCAAAAATGGCAAATACAACTTTCGCGTTTTGGAAACACTTATAATTCAAATGTTCATTCAAATAATGAGTACAATCGTCAAGAATAGCAGTAAATATTGTGAAACCCAAAAGAACGAAGTCTGTTGATAAACTTAAATTACTAAAATATTTTATTAAAATGCTGTTGATAATCTTTCCATTTATTAGATTTAAATTTAATGAAATTTCACCACACTCTTTAGTGTTGATATCATCAAGTAGCTTATATATTTTATCATGTTGAAAATCCCGATCTAAAATCAATTTTTCCAAAAACACAATGAAAGCAGTGGCATGAAAAGTTGGATCATCTGAAATGAAGCAGCGGTGGAGAATACCATGATTTATTTGAAATTTTATTTTCATACTCAAGAAAAAACTATTTAAATAATCCGTAAAGTTTCCTCCTATTTCGGTTAGTCTATCAGAAATATCAGTCTTTCGAAAATCGAAAATATTACAAGTCATACGACGGGTCCAATAGAGAAGTAAACACCAATAATTTTCATTGGGAATCATGCTAATGACATGTTGAACGTCTTTGAACTGCCGAAAGTTGACGTTCTCAATGATATAATTATTATTTTGGGCTATTAAATTGATAGTTAGATCCGGGGAAAGAACAAGTATATTAGTATTGCTTTTAAACCATTTACTTAAGAGGAATGACACACATGACTTTTGAAATTTTGGTTCAATATTAATACTGTTATTGATGTTTCATTTTTGTTTTTCAAGAGTAAGCGCAATTGCTTTTTTAAAATTGATTCCCATCAAATTATTTTTAGGAAGGCCCCCACCGATAACTTGGGATACTTTGTTTGAGCCAAAAATTTGAAAATCATGCACCTCTCGTCTTATCCCATCAATAAAATTGTTAGGAAAAGTGTCCAAACCTTGACTTATAAGAATTGCATAAGCACAAATAAAAGGACCGCAATCAAAACTGTTCTCTTGATATATAAGATTTTCGAAAGGGTGACAAGATGAAGCCACTTGAAGTTTGAAAATCTTATTTAAAGCAATGTTAATCTTAAGAGTAGCTTGTTTATTTTTAAACAGATTTCTATTTGCAAATATTGGGTCAATAAAATATGACTCAAGCAACGATTTGCTATACACAAATAAAATCCAATGGGCATTGTTTGTATTTGTCGGACAAAGAATAACCTCAGCTTTAAATACTGCATCTGGAATTGAGATAATATTTTCTTTAATGTCTGAAGATAGAATACTAATAATAAAGCACGGTAAATGTGCAAATATAGGATTACTGATATGCCGTTCAAGGTATTGGTCAATGTCATCGTCGGTAAACACACTTTTGGATCACGAAGTTTAGTATTTTTTAATTTAGTGCATTCTGCATCAGTCTCTTCAGAGATTGTGGCAGATTCTAAGACTGATGCTGGCACGTACCTTCACTTTGACATTGCCTTTGACACTTTTAGATTTTGCCTAGTTATCATTTTTTTATTTTCTGTAATTTTTAATTTCAAATAAGATACAGCTTCCTCGTCAATATCAACAGGTAAAACTACTTTTTTTCGTTATTTGTTACGTTAGAACTACTTCCTTTATTAAAGTTATCAATTTTATCGGTGAGTTCGACAGAATTAACATGTTCTTCATAAGTTATCAAATTTTCAAGAGATTCAATGAGATCAAAAATAATCAAGCTCATTTCCTTAGTACAGTTTTTCCGACATTTCATTGATATCTGAAAGTCGTTTCTATTTTTAAGTAGAAAGTTTTTTTTATCTCTAATAACAAAATACAATAATCTTTTTGCCGTAACTGTGACATTATCGTCTTTTTCAGGACGAAAATCATTGATGTAAGTAAGGAGCGAGTCTATCATACTCAATCGGTTAGTTTTTTCCGAAATTGTTTTATTAAATAAATTAAATTAATTATTTATTCTTTTAATTGTAAGTGGTGAAATTATATTTTTTAACTTATCAATTTCGCCATTAAGTAACCACTTTTTATATTTAATTAGTTTTTCTTGACAACTAAATTTAAAATAGGAAGTAGAAGGAATTTGATCAGTTAATTCAGACCCCCATATTTCAAGAGTATCAATTATCAACGAATTGCATTTTTCACTATCAATAATAGAATATAATAGTAAAACATTACGGAAATAATTTAAAACATAAGTACCATATGTTATGTTACTAAAATAAATCTTATTTCACACAATTTAAAATCAATCCAGAATAAAAATGAAAAGTCTATAAAATCAAGTCATCGTAGTTTTCCATTTTTTAATGCTTTACTAAAGGCTCTAAGTGTGAAAAGAATGAATATCTTACAATCTTTTCCAAATTACGATATTGACGATTTACTTGATATTATAGTTAAAATTGTCAAAGGTAAAATTGAAATCAGTAAATCAAGTAAAAAGGTATTAAACAAACACAAAAAACCACTGTTATCACTCGTAAATTCAAAAAATCGAATGCAGATGCGTAAAATCGTATATAAACAACAAGGTGGTTTTATTGCGGCATTGCTACCATTAGCATTATCATTATTAGGTGGAGTAATAGGAAATTCATTATCATAAACAATGGGTACAACTACTTCATTACCTAATCTTATACTTAATTTTAAGTCTACCTGTTGTAATGGAGAAAATTTGGACAAATCCAAAAGACTAAGCAGGTTTCAGTGGGGTAGAAAAGCTAAAGAAAAAAGTTACAAACTCGAAAAAAGAGACGCAAAAATGGTTATCAGGTCAACTGGCTTACAGTTTGAACAAACCGATGTTGAAAAGGTTTCCAACAAGAGCATATAAAACATACGGAATTAATGATTTATGACAAATGGATTTGATGGAAATGATACCATTTTCTAAAATTAACATGGGCTACAAGTATATTTTGACATGTATTGATGTTTTTAGTAGATTTGTTCGCGCTATACCAGTCAAAACAAAATCTGCAAATGAAATGGCTTTAGCAATAAAATCAATGTTTAAAAATGGAAAACCGATTAATTTACAAACTGATTTGGGTAAAGAATTTTACAACAGTAAAGTTAAAGAAATAATAAAAGGAATAAATCATTACTCAGTATTTTCACAATTCAAAGCAGCACATGTTGAACGATTTAATCGAAAATTAAGGGATAAACTTAAAAGGTATTTTGTGCATCAGGGTAATAAAACATGGATAAATGTTTTACCGAAAATGATTTACAGTTACAATCATTCGTCTCATAGAGGTTTAAAGGGATTGAAACCGATAGATGTAACTTCAAAAGATAGTTTTATTCAGGAAGAACAAATTAAAAAGCCAAAATAAAACGTCGATGATTATGTAAGAATATCTAAAATATCAGCATCACCATTCATTAAGAATTTTGATAACAATTGGAGTGATGAAGTTTTTCAAATCTCAAAGATCAATACAGCTCAAAATCCAATCATGTATGTTATAAAAGATGGAGAAAATAATGAGGTATCTGGTAAATTCTATGAACAAGAGCTACAAGTTATTCCTCCACCAACATTATTTAGAATTGAAAAGATTTTGAAGACTAAAATGGTGAATAAAGATAAACAATATTATATCAAGTGGCATGGATATCAAAACCCATCATGGATATCCTCAAAAGATCAAGTAAAATGAATTTCTACATGATTTTACAGAGCAATAGTTGTCCAACAATTCATCCAGACAATCAAGCCAGTAAATTTATGGTCAATCTTCAAAACCCGATTTATTTACAGGGTAATTGGGAAGTAGCTTTGCAAGATTTTACATTTGTGTATAGTACGTTTCCATTTTATAGTAAAGCAAAGATTGAATACAAAGAAATTGTATCAAAATCAGTTAGCAGTCTTTACTTTATTGAACCGGAAAAAGAAGAAATGCCAATAAAAGAATTCAACGAGCATAGTTACATGTGCATAACTAAAGGAGTTTTACATATTTATTGTAATTTCTACCCATTCCAAATATCATTTGAAGATACGCAAAGTGTAAAACGAATGGGTGTATCTGAACCAATAATTGCAAGTCCTAGTGAGACATTTCAAATAGTAGTTCCACCAAATACAGATATGAATAATGTAGTAAAAATAAAGTTAACATATAACACTGTAATTCAATCAGTTTTCTCATTTCGTGATAATTTGTATTTGACAAATCTTATAGACTTATATGATTATATAGTGTTTAACTGTCCTCATATTTTTACATCTCTTCAAATAAAAGATAAAATATTCACATTCAGTATTCAAGATAATATTACAGAGGTTGTATTCGATAAAAACTTGGTTAGTTCACTTGGATTAGAGAAGCAAACATATA
Source organism: Schmidtea mediterranea (assembly GCA_022537955.1). Classification (NCBI taxonomy): domain Eukaryota; kingdom Metazoa; phylum Platyhelminthes; order Tricladida; family Dugesiidae; genus Schmidtea; species Schmidtea mediterranea. Next base: position 38,696,763 of record CM039681.1, read on the forward strand.
ATGTGAAACAATTTGAGAGTATTTATAAAGCAAAGTTATATGATCATCATCAACAAATGTTCATCTATAGTAACATTATTGAACCAGTAATTGTTGGCGATTTTTTATTTCCCTTATTGAAAGCAGTCTGGATTAAAAAATATGAACAAGATGAAGTTGTACAAATTGTATTGGATAATCCAATGTATTTATCGCTTTCCACGTCATGTATAAACAATATAAAAATTAATATTCGTGATGATGGTGGGAAACTTATCAACTTTCCAAAAAATTCAAAAACACATTTGACATTACATTTTCGTAAATTAAATGATTAATCCAGATATAATTTCATTGTATAGTAATAGCCAAACTGGTGGCGAAATACCATATTTTATTGGTAAGCAGTATGGGTCTGGTTGGTTACGGACAATTGGAAGATTTGCATTACCAATTCTTAAGCGTATAGGCAGTTTTGGAATGAAAACAGCAAAGAATGTGATAATGAATGATAAGAAAATATTACCATCATTAAAATCAAATGCTCTGTCTGAAATTAGTAAAGCTTTACCGGCTGTATCAACAATGATACCTGGTGTTGCAAATATGTTTAAGAGTGAGGAACCTCAGCCTGAATATACTGCATCAGGTGGATCCATGCTAAAACGTAGAAAACGTGGTAGTCATATAAACAATCGAATGAAAGGACATGGAACTATATTTCAAAAATGATTTGTGGAAAATCTGAATTATGCATTTTCGATCGTCCATCACCTCAAGCAGTAATTGAATATGGTGCATTTGAAGAAGTATTTCCGATGAATTCAATTACTGATAGTAGAAATGATGTTGAATTTTACATTAATGGTTCCCAAACTGAATATTTGGAGTTGATTGATACTTTATTAACTGTTCAAATTAAAGTTGTAAATGTCGAAAGAAAAAATTTGGTGGATACTTCAGATGTTAAGCCAAACAATTACATGTTTCATACACTTTTTAAAGACGCAATTCTTGGGTTTAATCATATTAAAATTGAGGGAGGTAACAATACTTATGCACACAAAGCAATGATTGAAACTATATTAAATTATAACGGTGATACAAAAACTACTTGTCTTACACCTATGGGATATGGAAATTCTGAAGAAAGAAAAAGTTGGATAAAAGACTCAAAGGTTTTTACAATGTGTTCCTCACTACAGTTTGATTTTATGGATCAACCAAAATATTTAATTCCTGGTGTCAATGTTCAAATTAGATTGAAACGATCTGATTCTGCAATATCATTATTTTCAAAAACTGGGGAACCAACATGTCAATTACTAGATGCTAAATTAATGATTCGAAGAGTTCGTGTTGAATCGTTAGTATTAGCAGGTCATCAACTTGGTCTTAATTTAAAACATGCGATTTATCCAATTAAAACAAAAGAAATTGTTCAGTTTGCTATTGGTAAAGGTACATCATCATTCTATAAGGAACAGATATTTGGAGATAGAAGAATGCCTAATTTTATTCTTGTAACTTTTCAAAGTGAATCTCAATACAACGGTTCATATACTGACTCAAGCTCAAAATTCAGACATTATAATGTCGCTTCATTATCTTTATCAAAAATCACAGATTATCGCGAAATATATACTCAAGATTTCGAAAATAACAATTTCTGTACCACATATATGCAAAGTATTGTGAGAAATATGGGTTATTTAGATAAAAACCTAAATTACGGAATATCTCTTGATAATTTTAAATCAAAATATCCATTTTTCACATTTGTTTTGGCACCTGATTTTGATTTAAATCAAAGTCAATTACCTCAAAATGGAAATTTACGATTGAATATAAAGTCTTCTAAAGCTGTTGAAGAACCAGTACATGTAATAATATATGGCGTATTTGAAAACGAAATTCAAATTACTGTAAATCGAACTGTACTAGTATAAATATAGTAACTCTATGTAATCAGATTATCATGAAGTAAGATTTTAATTAATAATTAATTTTATTTAATTAGTTCTATTCAGGTTGATAAAATTGGAAAACAGTTGTTGGGGAATGAGTTTGTTGGTGTATATCTTTTAGATAAAATTCCATATCTTGATGATAACAATGCAATAGTGGTTAATACTCAATCATCTAATCTTGGCGGTGAACACTGGATTGCTTTATATGTGAAACCAAATAAAATCCATGTTTTCGATCCAATGGAATTCTATTATCCAGCTTTATTAGTTAGTAAATTACAAACAATAGGAAAGTCAACTGTATACAATAAACATCGATATCAAAATCCATTAACAACAACTTGTGGTCAACATTGTCTTGTTTGGCTAAACTCAATGTATAAACGTATTGATTTTAAATAAATGTTTTATAAAATGTCTAGTTATTTTATTGATATTAGTGTTTTTGAAAATGAATTTGGTAGATTAGTTATAAAAGAATTATTTATGATCAATACTAATAATATTTTAAGACAATTACATTGGGTGTTTTCGGCAAACGAATATCATGAAGATCAAATACTTAACGGTCAGAATTTTTTCTGTCCAACTTGTATATTAAGTACTATCGGTTCTGATCGAAAAACAGCTATTTTCTATGTGACAGATGAAACAAAAGAAAAGATTTTAAAAATATATTTCCCATCTTTGAGAATTGTAAAGTATTCATTAAAAGAATATCAGAGTTTTCCAAGAAACATATCTTGTCCATTTTATGAACACGATGATGATTGTGCTTATAAAAACTGTTTACTTGGTGCTTTAAATTATCTGAAATATTAAAAATATATGTGTGCAATTTACCGTGTTTTGATTGGTTAATTTATTGTAGTAGTGATAACGTAATTATTCATATATAAGGATATATTTTTCATTTTATGGTCACTTTTTATATATACCCAACTTCGAACAATAATCAATATGGTAAAACTTTTAATTTTAATTTTAATTTTATTATTATTTTATTTAGAACAGTAATAATAATAATAATTCATCTAATATGAATAATTCCAAACAAATACCAAATACAAATCATATGGTAAATTTTAAATTTTATTTGAAAATTATTAAGTTTATTTAGAATTCGAATAATTTTCCTAATCAAATGTATTGGCAGAATATGAATGCTAACTTTGTAAGATTTAAATTTAAATTAAATGTTTATTATTTATTTAGAATATGCCATATACTAACATGCCTTGGTATTATCCAAATTTCCAATTTGCCAATCCAAACTTTCCAAACTGTCAAAACATGCAAAATGTTCCACAATTTCAAAACATGCAAAATTTTAATAACAATCTTCAAAACATGCAAAATTTTAACAACAATTTTCAAAATTCTTCATCAAATATGCACCATATTAATACAAAATTAAATGGGAAGAAAATTAAATGTAAGTATTCTTTGAATTTTAAAATTGTTTTTAAGTAATATTTTAAAAAAGAATTAAATTTTTATATTTTAAATACTATTACTTTTAAATTCTAATTATAATATTGATTTAGAATTAGGTATAAAAATTAGTGATTAAAAATCTTTAATAATAAATAGTTTAGATTGGTAATTTGATTGTAAACTGTTTATTTTTATAAATATTTAATTACATAATTATATAACCTTTTACATAAGGTTAAAAATAGTAAAACCTTTTCATAATAAAGGGTTCGAATTTGGTAATTTATTAACCTTTTAAATAACTTTTAATTATTTAATAATTACGCCATAATTATCAAAAATTATTAATTTTCATTTATAATTATTTTTTATATAAATAGGTAATTTATACCCTCAGTACTGCAATTCATCCATGAATCATAGTGATGAATGCCATGACCTAATGAAGAAATATTATCGTCATCAGTTCAATGGCATTGAAATTTTTATGTCACGAGTGCAAAACTTACCATGCCCAACCCTATCTTGATTTCTTTTTTAATCATAAGGTTCATTTGACGCAGTTTAAATAGAATAAACTCGATTTTTGTCGTTTGATTTTTAAGGCTGACGATTTTAAAATTACCAAAAGAAAATCTGATATTGGCTTGAATTTAGAGGCGCCTAAAATATTTAAAAATGAATTAATTAGTGATGATGAGAAAAACATCTAAATAGGTGGTTCTGTCGACATTAGTAATGACCCAATTGTAGAATTAGATTTAAGAGGATCTCGTAAATTACTAAAATTTAATATTGACGAATTTAATGTTAATCAAATTACATTAACAGATAGAATTATAACCGGGCTAAAAATAGAAATTAATAAAATGGGGAACGTTAAAATTCAATTTGCTGTAAATATCCAATTTGAGAAAGATGATATAACTAAAGATGAATTTATATCTAATAACGCCGAGGTCTTCTCAGATAATTTTCTTGTTGAAGGAGTTAGAAAATTAAATGAAGAAATAGAAAGATTTACTCAATTAGGTAGTGGATGGACTATTTCTAGAATTCGAGAAATTCATTTTATCTTGACTAAATATTCCCAAATGAATAGGTTAACTGGTCACGGTTTTATTGAAACTCTTATTGCGCTTAAAGGAAAAAGAGCAATTATTAATATTAAGAATTGTGACAATCTTTGTTTTATATATAGTATCTTGGCTTTATTGAAGCATGACGTTCTTGTAAATAATCGTAGTAATGTGTATAGTTATACTAACTTCTTGAATGAATTAAATTATGATGAGATAGATGACTGTCCTATGAGATTGTGCAATATAAGTAGGTTTGATGAAAAGAATCCAGGTCTTGCAATTAATGTCTTGTCTTATAACCCAACTGTTATTAATAATTATGAAAATGACGATTTTGTTCCTCATCACCCTCATTTGGATATTATTCATCGCACTAAAGTGACTAACGTTGATCCGTTGTATCTTTTACTTCTCGAAAATGATGACCAATATCATTATACTGCTGTAATTGACTTGCAACGCTTAATGAATTCACATAATAATGATATAGTTAGCTTACGAATACAATGTCAGTGGTGTCCTAGATGTCTTAATGGTTTTCGTTTGCAGGATGCGTTTAACAGTCATTATGCCTTATGTACCAAAAATCAGGTAGGAACAACTTTATACACTCTTCCTCAAAATAAATATTTAGAGTTTAGTGATTACTCAAAAACAGTAACCCCACCATTTGTAATTTATGCAGACTTTGAGTCAATTTTACCCATTGACATAAGATTTCATCAGAAACATCTACCAATATCAGCAGGACTATTATTAATTAATAACTTTAATAATACTAAATCATATTTTAGTTTCATTGGTTTAGAGAGTGTCTTGGAATTTTTGAAAAAGATAGAGGAAATTGCGGTGACAATTATACAACCTTATTTTGATCTTTTTAGTGATTCAAACATTATTCCGCTATCATTTAATCAGGAAAATGCTTTTAAGTCTTGCTTGAATTGTTATCTTTGTAAGAAACCCATTAGAAATCGTGTTAAAGTTTACGAACACTTTTCAGGTCGTTATCTTGGGGCTGCTTGTAGTCTTTGTCGTAATGTTAGAAGAAATCGTCAGCATTTACCTGTTATTTTTCATAATCTTAGGGGCTATGACCTTCATCACATTTTGAAGTATGGTCTTAGTAGTTTTCCTTCTTGGGGTTTGAATATCATTCCAACTATAACAGAAAAGTTTATATCGTTGATAGCGCATATCGATAAAGTATCAGTTAGGTTCATTGATAGTTATCAGTTTGTTAGCGCATCATTAGACAATGCAGTTAAAACTCTTTCTAACTTTCCTTTGACAGATTCAGTATTTACTGGTTCAATAATGGGTTGTAAAGGTATCTTTCCTTATAATTTTGCAAAGAGTTTGGAAATCTTGGAAACAACTTTTGAATTACCACCAATTTGGCCTGAAGTGACAAAATCACAATATTTGAGAGCTCAAAAGATTTGGACTGAGAATAATTGCAATACCTTGTTAGATTATATGATGATATACTTGAAATTAGATGTATTTCTTTTTGCTGACTTTTTTCAACAATTTCGTTCAAAGAGTATTGCACATAACGTTTTAGATCCCTTAAATTTTTACGGTATACCTGGAATGAGTTGGGCTTCTGCTTTGATGACATTAAAAGAACCCATTGAACTCCTTACTGATATGGAAATGTATAATTTCTATGAAGGAGGGATAAGGGGTGGAATAACATTTGTGAATAAACATTATGTTAAAACTTCTGATGATACGGAATTGTTATATATTGATATCAACAATCTATATGGTTGGGCTCTTAGCCAAAGTCTTCCTTTCGGTGATTTTAGTTGAGTAATTAATAATTTTGATTCTATTTTGGATGAGTGTATGAGTACAAGATATTGAAACGCTTTCATATGGTTACACGATGGAAGTTGATCTCGAAATTCCTGAAAGTGTACATGAGTTTTTGGATAAATTCCCTGTGGCGCCTGAAAAGATGTGTCCACCGGATTCTAAAGTTGAAAAATTAATGCTACCCATTATCCCAAGAAAAACTATGTTATTCATTGGAGACTTCTAAAGATGTTTGTTTCTCTTGGTGTTAAGGTTGTTAAGATTCATAGAGCTATAAGGTTTAAACAGGCAAAGATTTTTAAAGAGTATATTGATACAAACACTTGTTTGAGAGCAGATGCTACAAATAATCTTGATAAGAACTATTTCAAAATTTTAAATAATAGGCTTTATGGAAAATTTGTGGAAAATCTTAGAAAACGAATGAATTCAAGATTATGTAATTCATTTGAAAAGATGGTTACTTATTCATCAAAGTCGTCTTTCAGAAAGTGTATAAAGATTGACGATGATATAATAGCAGCTCATCTAAATAAAGAATTAATTTGTTTAGACCGACCTAGTTATATCGGTCAAACGGTTCTTGATTTATCGAAATTACGGATGTATCAGCTCCAGTATCTTGAATTAGAGAAATATAGGAATCTTTTCAATTGTAGGATTGACATTGTTGCTGGCGACACTGACTCTTTCTTCCTTGAAATTAAAAACTGTAAATTAAGTACTCTTTTACCTGCAATGGTTTCGGATAATCTTTTGGACACTTCGAATTATGATATTGATCATCCTTTGTATTCAAGAAAACTTGACTCAGTAATTGGTAAATTCAAAGATGAGAGTAAGGGACTTGGATATAAGGAATGGGATTTCTTACGACCAAAATGCTATAGTCTTTTAGGTGAAACTGAAAGTAATAAAGTAAAGGGAAATACTTTGGAAGGAACTGAAATAAAGCATCTTTCTTATCTTGATTGTTATAGAAACGATACAATTTTTACTGTTCCTCAAACGAGAATAGGGACGAGAAATCATCAGTTGTTTACTTTTAAAAATAGTAAAATTGCTTTAAGTAACAACGATGATAAACGTCAGTGGGTAGGTAAAAACAAAAGTTTTGCATTCGGGCATTATTTAGGTATCAATGCCAATGAAGATATTGAAGCTTTTATTTAAATAAATGTTGTCTTGTAAATGTGTTTGTCTTTTTATTCTATTTTTTTGTAATTATTATTAAATAAGACTTGTAACAGTCTGGTGTCGGTAATAATTCGTTGAGTCGTGGGTTCAACTCCTATAGTGGGCGAATTATTTTTTATTTTAAAAATTAAATTTTTTAATAGAATATAAATCTGTATATTTTATTTGCTGTAAATTTAAAATTTTATAGAAATTGGTAACGTAAATCTTGTATAATTTAATTTTTTATATTTAGTTAAGTTGAAATTTTAAACTTGTTGAATTATTTTCTTAAAATATTGAATTTTGTAAATCCAGTGTTCAAATTTAAGTTTTGAGTGACTTGATTTTAATTAAATAAACTATCAATATACTATAGTTATTTTAAACTTAAATTTTCATGAAAATTATTAAAGTTTTATGATTATTTTGATAAAATTGTTATGTAATATACTACTAACAAAATAGTCAGTAAGCTAAATAATTTAGGATTGAACATTTATTTTTAAGACGAATTTGATGTTAATTTATTATGTTTAATGATTATTTTAGGTATGGGTATGGATGGGTATGGATCGGTGCGGATCGTTGATCGTTGGTTGGTGTGTGTGTGTGAAATGTTTAAGAAGGTAGGTATGTGGAAGATTCTAGAAGGTAGGTGTGTGGAAGGTTCTAGAAGGTAGGTGTGTGTGTGGAAGATTCTAGAAGGTAGGTGTGTTGGTCCACAATTGCATGACATAATAAGGTAGGTGTGTGGAATGTTCTAGAAGGTAGGTGTGTTGGTCCACAACTACGTGACATAATAACAGTTAGGTAAATAGTCTCCGAGTAGTGACCAGTGACATAGTAAGTGTGACCACTGACATAATAAGTGTGAGGTCATTGACCTTTGGTCAATTACTAGGTAGCAACAGCGCGTGCAGAGGTCAAATGTTACGTAATAATTACGTAAGCAAAGGAGGGTTTGTATCTGAAGGGCTCACATCCTACTACTGATGTATTGTGTTTTTTTAAAAAACTTTTTTAATATTATTAAAATAATTTGATTTATAAATTACATTATTTTTTAAAATTATAATATAGATAAAAAAATTATAATATTTATATAAATAACATTTTAAAATTATTTAAAAATATTTGAATATTTTTTAAATGTTTATTGATTACAAAATCTAAATTAATATAAAAAAATAATTTGTTTAAATTATAAGTTAATTCTTAATATTTTTAGTTGGTTTTGTGTACCTGAAGGTGACAGTTACGCTGTCGAAATATATCGTACGAAGAGTTTTTTATTGACGTTATCTTTTAATTAAATCGTTGCCAAATTTATTTAATTATTTATTAATAATAATAATAATAATAATAATAATAATAATAATAATAATAATACTCACACGTTTTACAATTTATTTTTACAGATTTACTGTCATCATCAGGTAAATAACAGATCTAAAAATAATTTGTACATTAATTAGTACAATAAATTAAATTATTAATTTTAATTTGTTTAAATTCATATTATTTTTTTAGAATTGTTTTTATCCGATGATAAGAGTGAATTTGTCGAAATCTGTCAAAAAATGTGTGTTTGAATAGCGCTCTCTTGTAAATAAATCATTGTCATATTTATTTAATTATTATTATTAATTAATCAATTAATTAATATACTGTAGACTCAATATCTGCAGATCCTGAGAGGAAATTTCAGAAAATAAGATTTATTTATCAATAATTCTTATCAAAACAGAAGTGAAAACTGATATTTCCCAGTCATCCAGAATGAGCTTAACTGATTGAGAAGGAAAATGTTAATCTCAATAACTCTAGGATAAAACCAGTAAAGTAAGTATCAGAGTTTTTTACACATAGGATTTAGACATGACATCTTGTAGGTATTTTGAGGAATTGGTTGGATGTTTGTGTTGCACTTGGTGTTGTATATGAGATATGAATTCGGATCGTCGGTGGTCAGGGTTTCCATAGCCTGTGAGTAGAGCATTGGATGATTTATCGTTGAGCAAATGAAATGTGCTATTGAATTCTCTGGAAGCAACGAGCAGCAGTGTTGACTGCACCCGCCAATCCGGTATTGGTCATTCGATTCTGAAATTAAATAATTCTTCAAAAACATCAAAAAACCTCCTAAAATATGTATTCATTAATGGAGGTATATGAGTATTATATTTGTCACTTATTCTAGAGTAGGAGGACACGAAGAATTTGACCTACAGTTTCCATGAAAAGGAATCAACATATAAATGATTCGCACAAAAATATGTCTCAAAATCAATTCGTAAAAAATATTCATAATGAAACTATAAATGTAAGTTTTATCCATTAAAGGTAATCGCATACAATGCTTATCAATAACGACGGAAAGATGTTACCGGAAGTGTAAAAGCTTCAACAAATAAATAGACAAAAACTAAGTTATTGACATCAAATACAACGTTTTTTAAAAGTCTGATGTTAACTTAGGTCTTCCCCTGCATTTTTTATATCTATGTACCGTAAAATATTGACTTTAATATACACTTTTTTCACATTTTAGTCAGCAAAAATAAGGGTTCGTATTATACTCATATACAAAAGAGTAATTTTAAACATTGAACAATTGAATTCCACTAATGAATTCTCAGCTATAAAGAAAGAGCATCCTTTCACAATATAAAGTGGATCAACAATCTCATTTTATAAACATTTATAGCCATTGTATTTATCGATCACAAAAAGATATGAAAAGACTTTAAATAACAGATGGCTTACGGGTCAAAGCGTGGGGTCTACAAAGATCAGAGGGCTTTTTCAATAAAATAACAAATCAAATAAAAAATGCAATAAGGGTCGTTCTTGATAAATTAAAAACTGGTTACAATCTAAATCACAGTTGAACTGAATATTATGAGAAGTGTTATGTGTTCCGATTTCAATCGACTTTTCAGATCATCCAAAATCCAATTAATTAGCGAGAATATACGCTCAACATCTCTTGATGTTCCAGGGAGAGCGAAAGCATATTGGACTAACTTTTCCAAGTTGGGAAGCTTAGTAAATTCATTTCGAAAATGGGTAAAAAATTTTGTTCAATTTTTTTTCGAAGAAACTTTTGATCTCATCCAAAAATCCCTCATCAGAATAAATTCATCGAATAGCGATTAATTATCGAGCAAATTTCTTCTCCATATCGATTTGTGGAGAATTCTAATGATTTCTCGGCGTCTTACCAGCTTGGAAATTTGTTCATGACCATTCAGGTGAACACATCAGCGCCGTCGCGAGATTCTTCCCAAAGTTCGATTTAGTCAATTATAGTCAAAGAAGCAAAATTTTAGAATTTTATTGTTAGTAAAATTTTGTATTTGAATTAATAAAGGTCTAATATAATTACTAATTTTTTAGCAATACTTTATGGTACCTTATTTCTGAAAAACATAAAATTTGGTTCACAATTTCGATCAAATAAATAATTCCGGGACCCGGGACAATTGCTGAAAATTCTGCGCAGATGGCCAGCCTATATATAATGTAAATAAGGTTTTAAGTAGTATAAATAAAATTAATATTTATATTGTTATTTATAATCATTTATTTATATAGCATAACATGTATAAATAGCGCAGCGCCAAAACTAGTGGACGCCGGAACTCTTTTCCGCAGCTATAGTGAGCCCACAAATATAAAGCTATGATTAAAAATCTGATAAACAAACCTAGGGTTTGTAAAATACACATTTTCGCAAAATATCTATTTAATATGTGTCACATTTTTTGGTTAAATTAAAAAAATCCTTTTGCAGGGGGCCTAAATTTTGAAATTCCGTCACTGAAATAGCGACTGTAAATTTAGTACCTTCGTCAAAATTTCTAAAATGGTTAATCCTTCTTAATCCTAAATTAGGACAGACACAACCAATGCAACAAGCACAGACAAAACATAATCCGCAGTTGATTTCCATTTGTATATATATATATATATATATATGCTTATGTTGGGCTATAAGCCTTAATTTAAACAAAAATGAGAAATTTGTTTAAAAATTAAAACAAAATATTTAATGTCGTTTGGAAATTATCAATATGGCTGCTGTAACATAAGCATACACCGCAAGCAGAAATCAAAAATATAATTATCACGGTGAAAATTAAAGTAAAATGATACATTTATGCATAGATCTGTGAAATGATAGTATTGCTGGGCTATAAGCCATAATTTAAATAAAAATGAGAAAATTAAAAATTGTGTAAGTTAAAACAAAATAATTAATGTCGATTGGAAATTGTCAATATGGCTGCTGTAACATAAGCACACACCGCAAGCAGAAATCAAAAATAAAATAAAACATGTTAAATAAAACGAAATAAACAAATATTAATTAAAATCATTGAAAAGTCTACAGATGCAGTAAGAAAAACAAAACCAAAAGCTAAAACCGCAAAAACATAGCAAAAGAAGGTTTAGAAAATGGCAACAAAAAAATAAAATATCAAAGGGTAAAAAGTGAGAAATCAAAGAGAATGGTTAAATAATAAAAAATAAAATATTGAGAATTTTTTAGACATTTTTCGACATATGTCAACTTATGCTAATTTTCAAAAGTTTTGTTGATTCAATATTGTTCAGTTGGTAATTTGTTTATTAATGATGTAAATATACTTTCGCTATTTGTCTTTTATTTTTCTGGATGGCCGCGATGTCTTTTGGCATCTCTCGGCCGGTCTTCCTAAATTATTTATATTTATTTTATATATATTAAGTCAGTGGAAAATGGTGAATCGGTATTCAATTCCCTCAGTTGAGTTTGAGGGACATTGATGTGTCGATTTATTGTTTTCTACCCTTCGATGTCTGCTGGGACAGGTTAGGTTTGTACTGATCTCGAGAGTAGGACTTCGCTGGACTTCACCGTGACGTTCATGAAAGGTGGACAGAGCGGTAAGAGGGTAAAATGCGGGAATATTGTCAGAGTTAAAGGGACAAAACTATTATGTGTTTAAGTAGGAAAATTGAATTTTTATTTAATTCTTTCCGATTATTATATTATCAAGGGTACGACTAGGGATAGAAATTTAAGTCAACGAAAGTTTAAAGTAAGATAAGATCATGTACATTGTTTGATAATCATCACGGTGGAAATTAAAATAAAATGATACATTTATGCATAGATCTGTGAGATGATAATATAGAGATTTATGAACGATGGTAACTGTGGCGACCATAGGAAAACAAATATGAGTTTTTGGACTAAAATAAGTACATTATAATAATGTATTCATTTCACGTTACCGTAAGCTAATATTTGTATGAAATAAAGGATTTTCCATAAAATAAGGGCGGAACGCTGACAAAATTTTTGAAAGATACCTTAATAAATAAAGAGTAACGATGAAAAATTGATATATGAATTCTAGAAATAGATGAGTATTAACAAGGTTTAAAAAGAAAGAGACGCAAGACTTTCTATCAACAGTCAGGAACCCGAAAGTGAAAATATCAGGAGGAGTAGTTCTAGAAATGGAGCTCACTTTCTTATGAATTTTCAGCTGCTATATACAGTACCAACATCAGCTTGCTCATGGGTATATAGTGATAGGAATAAAATTGTGGGGCGTGTGGGTGAGACAGGATAGACCCTAGAAAAATAAGGTATTTTGATCAAGGAGAATAAGTTTGAATAAACTTTGCACAGATTTAAACCAATTAATTACACCCAGTCACCAACACTTTACACACATATATATATATATATATATATATGCTTTATCCTGTAAATTAGGAAAAATTAGTGAGCATTTATTCATCTATCGACAATGCTGTGGGTTTACGAAGTCCTTCGTTTCTTAATAACTCCGATATCACTCCTTTAAAATCGTGATAAAACTTTAGTTTCCATTGTACTTATCTTTATTAGAAATGTGTTTATTGAGGAAAACTGACCACTTGATGTGTATTCTTTCATCTTTCAAAGATTTCCCAAAATTCTCAAACTCTTTTCCATTGAGTTCTGGAGTCATTTATCTGCTTCCAATTCTTTCTTTTGCAATATGATAATAATTCAGACATTTATTATCAGCTCCTTCCCCGTTTTCAGTATTCAGTTTATCAGACTGTTAATAATTCATTTATCCGGGAAAATTGGAGAGTGAAAATGCCCATCAAATGGGTGACAGAAATATATATATCACAATTAGTTCAATTTGAAACCTCAACCTATTTGGCATCATCAATCTTGGTATTAAATTCAGTAATAATTTGCCCATTCCTGGTCCGCATTCGGCTGGCATCTCCCCGTATTGTTGTCAAATAACAATGACATCGACAAAGTTGTTGAAAACAAATTCCCATTACTAAATTAGGGACTAATTTGTTTAATTCATTACTCAAGTTGGCCAGGCAGATGATTTAGATGGATTGACATAGAGGTTGTGGGAGATTGCAGGCCAATTTGGATGTTGATTTTTAGATTTTATTCCTATTATTTATTTTATATTCTTTATGCAGGGGTAAACATTATACGTTCTTATTGTCATGTCCTCTATTTTTTAACTCTTTAACTGTTCAAGGCTCGGAAACGGAAAAATCTGTTCCTAAAACCTTTAACACAAATAAGTAAACACAATAATGAAAGTGCAAAAAACAATGTGAGTATGACAACATCAGAAGGGAATAATTGTGAAGAAAGGCAAGAAATTACCAACTTCATAGCTCAAGAAAAAATAACAGACGTACAATAAATATATAGTGCCTAAGGCAACACTATTTCATAACGCTCGAGACCTTACACTTTTCTCTTACAACTGAGATCATAACCTGTACTTAGATTTTATACTTTTAAGTGTATTTAAAAACGAATCTTTAACAAAAATTTACTTTTTACTAAAAAGTTGTTATCCTAATAATGAGGCAATAATCAACCGCTTAAGACTTTCTTATTACTGAAATAGTCTTAAACAATATATTATTATTATTATTATTATTATTATTATTATTATTATTATTATTATTATTATTATTATTATTATTATTATTATTATTATTATTATTATTATTATTATTATTATTATTATATGAAATTAAAAAAATTAAAAATGGCAAATAATAATTAATTAAATCAATTTTAAAATAAATTAACCAGAAACCGGAAAATGAAAAATGAAGAACCTGAAATATTAACTGAAATTCACGCTGCCCATTCAAGAGGAATTTGGCACGTACAATGGTGACAGATGCTATAATCTAGCATACTAATAGAGATATTTTTCAACATGAAATGCAATTTTTTCCAAAAAAAATTCACAATATTCATTCAATATTTTCATAAAAAATTAATAAAATTCAAAAAATATTAAATTTCAAATATTTTATTATTAATTGAATAGGAAATTAATTAATTTTGTTTCAAGTCATTTATGATTGGTTGATTATTAATATAATTATAAATTTTCTAAAACCTTTCATTAAAGACCGATCGAGTATGTAACGAGAAGCTGGGACTATATTTTTCTAAAATAACTATGTCGACAATATCTAAATAATAAAATCAAATAAAATTGAATCATTTTGTGTCTTTCTATATTGGTAGACCCTAGGAAAGGCGGGGCCAAGGGGCCCCGAATCTTCAAATTTTCATTTAAATAAATTTAAATAAATCTTTTAAAATGCAATGATTTGAAAATGGACTAATGATATAAGTCCTTTCCTATTATATGTCAATCTAACGTGTTTTTATAGTTCACATTGTGAACAATTTTAGATAGTCATACGTTATGGTGACCTGCAGACAAATTCTTGGGTTCAGGAAAGATTTATATGTTTTTGATGAGTTTTACGGAAAATCTGGAAAACAAATTGCAATTAGTATCAAGAAACATCTTGAGGAATGAGGTCTGATTACGAAAAATTGTGTCGCTGGAAGTGTTGACAATGTCAGGAGTAAACATTGGCGTAATGTTGATAATATTAGTGATATTGGTAATCAATTATGCTGATCAATAAAATTATATTGTCTGGAATTCAATATTTTTTCAACTGAAACAAACTTTGTAGTCAGATAAATAATTGTTAATTTCACATTTCACCGATAGCCCCAACAACTATATATATATATAATTAAAAACAATTGGTTATATATTTTATTTAAATCAAATACGTAATGAAAATTAATAAATTAATAATTTAATAACACTCAAAAATAGGCAGTGTTGAAAATCTGTTTTACATAGGAAAAAAATTATAGTCATAATGGAAATAAATGAAAAAGAAAACAGTATATACAAGACATAAAAGACCAAAAATACATTATTTTACAAATATTATAAGAAAAATCTTCTCAGAATACGTTTTACCATATAATATTTACAATTTTTTTATAATTTTTTTTAACAGACAATTTTTAAACATTTGAATTTATTTATTTAAAGTTAAAATTCTTTAACTGGGTAATTTATTCCATTTGAAAACAATAGTAAATAAAATTAAAATAAATGAAAATAAAATTAAATAAAATGAAATAAAATTACAAACAAAGTTTTATAACATTTTCTACAAAATTTGACTATGAATCAGATTTAGTAGAAAATATTATGTCACTTATAAAAAAATCAGAGGTAAAAAACAATAAAAGTCCTAATAAAGTTTTATAAATTTTTAATAATATTCATTGAAAATAGTTTAAATTTGTAAAATAATTTATTATTTAAATAAAATTAAATCAAAATTTTAAAGCTAATTAAAATAATTAAAATTTGTGTAATTTGTTTAATCAACATATAGTTAATCTATCCTACCTGACAATGACAGAAAAAATGTCGAAATATATCATTAACCTGGATTTGAATCACACTGGTGAACAAAAAGAGTTGCTTATAAATTTTAGAATATTGAAATGCCTGTGATTTAGTTTATAATTGAAAAACTTTATTATACTTTTGCAATCGTTGACGTTTCATGTTCATGTTCTATAGGACTAAGGTATTTTGTTTAAATAAATATCGCAATATTCTTGGTTTTCTGGTTTTACTTATCAAAGGTTCCTGGATGCTTTCTCCTATATTTAAAACTTCTTTCTGGCAGTTGATTTACAAACCATCTTCATGACAAGAGAAAATACATAATAAATAGACAAGCCAAAAAGATTCCCAAATTATTTGAAATAGTTTACCTTTATTTATTAAAAACTGATTTTCCTTGAGACATTTTTTACTTTCCTTTCAAGACGTTTGATTTTCCCTTACAGTTCTCTCAAACGAATATCAAAGGAGAAACATCTTAATGAAAGTTTTACAGGAAATGTTTTGAATTCTTTTAAAGAATGTTTTTGATTTTATTCATTCAAAAGAGTAAACATTAGAATTCAAAAACAATTGCTGTCTATTCTCGTGTACAAGTATCAAGGTTAATATGGAGGTTGGGAGGACAGTTTTCTCCTCGATGCTAAAATCTGTCAAAATGCGTACACTTGCAGTCGTGTTGCATTGATATGTATAAATTACATATTTCCATTTCCATCGCAGGTTGAATGTTTTCTCTCGTTTCAGTTCGTAAGTGAAATAACGAATGGGAGATTATCTTTAGCAAACAATGAGGGGGACAAGTGACTGTGTACATGAATTCATTGCAATCCCAAGCAGAGAGATAAACAATAACGCGAGGCTTTCCCGATAATTTAAAAGACAATAGGAATGAAAACTAAGTTGATATTGTAATTGAAATTTGTACTTTTCTAATGAAATTCTCCCAGTCTATCTCATCGTTCTTCAAATACTTGTTGAATAAGTGACAATAAGCAAGGGAAATATCATAAATTCTTGTGAAATATTTTGCAAAGAAAACGAGTTTAATAAACAAAAAAGGGGTAACTCATTAATGTCTTTGAGGGAATATCTCGGTTTGTTTAGATAGGAATAAGGGCCCCTTCTCGTATGGAGGGGAGTAAATCTACTTTTCGAATGTCAAAGTCAAATGGTTTTGTAACTATTTAGTCTATGTCATAAGCTTAAGGATGAATAGGTTTAATCACCAGTAAAATTCTGTTGCGTAACATTTGGGCATAACATACCTAAACAATATGGGCTTGATGTTTGAACAAGCTCTTTCCTATAGCATCAGTATGTGGGGTAATGGAGTCAAATAATATTTGATTCCCAGAATTGTATGGAGTTCGTGTGAAGTAATATTATACTACTATTCTTCCTAAACATATACTAAATTAAAAATGTCATGAATCTTTCATTTCTACAACAGGTCGTCTGCCAGGAAACGTCTACCAATTTTCATTATTTTTTTGTCTTTGTAATAAAAGAAGTCTCACGTAACATTAATCCGTTCAAAACAAGATTGACATTTTCTGATCTCACAACCAACTTCCCATTTGATTCATTCATAAATGAAACCAGTGAAAAGAAAACAGTAAAATATGATTCTCAACAATTCCCACTGCCTCCCTTCACGGCAATCATAATTAGAGTCGCAACGTAGAAATTTTCTACTTGAAATGGAAGTCTAGTTCAATTTGTACAGTAATTATTCTATCTAATTATCTTTATGTTTTTATGCATTAACATTGGTAAAAGATTCTACCTCCCCCCCCCCTCATCCCCTCGTCATATTCAGGCGCGCCGATTCTGAAACAAAATATCAACGCTAGCTGTTGAGGTTACGGAACAAAGAAAAAGAGAAATTATTAACAAAATGATTCGAGTATAATAAAGCTATCCAAACGAACCGTTTAAATTTCATGACCATTCAAACAAAACCTCAATTGCATATGTTTGATGTACTATTGACTGAGACATTATCATCTAAGAGAATTAATATTTTTACCCCAAGGAATTTATTGGGGAATTTGAGATGGAGCCACGAAACATGGCGAAACGTAGGCAGGCTGCTACAATGTCCCAATAGAAGATTTTCTTTCGTGGTAGCGCAACCAACAACTGTTTCCTTCAATGTTTTTGTTTTTTTGTTTTTCTATTATGACTTGTTCTATTGATTAATTCTCGTTCTACAGGAAACAGTTTGGAGACTGGGAGGGAGCATATTGATATAACTAGGAGATTATATTTATCTCGATTTAAACAACTATCAAAAAAGACATTGAAATCTTTTTCAAAATCTTTTCCTATTTCTCAAAAAGTTTTGAGTAAACAAAAATATAAATATTAATATTAAATATATGGTATTGATAATAATAATAATAATAATAATAATAATAATAATAATAATAATAATAATAATAATAATAATAATAATAATAATAATAATAATAATAATAATAATAATAATAATAATAATAATAATAATAATAATAATAATAATAATAAATAATAATAATAATAATAATAATAATAATAATAATAATAATAATAATAATAATAATAATAATAATAATAATAATAATAATAATAATAATAATAATAATAATAATAATAATAATAATAATAATAATAATAATAATAATAATAATAATAATAATAATAATAATAATAATAATAATAATAATAATAATAATAATAATAATATGATAAATATTAATAATAATTATAATAAATATGTAGAGCTTGCAGAAAATGAATTCTAATTGAAATAACAAAGTTTCCGTTTCTTTTATTTTCCTAGTTTGAAATTATATTTATTATTACTCGTGCACCATTTAAACAAACAATTCAAACTGTGTTTCCTTGACGACTCCCTTATTGTGGTTGAATAATTCATTAATGGAATTTGATAGAATTTTATGCAAGTCTTATTATCATGAAAGTGGAAATGTTTTTTTTTCGTTGGTCGAATTAATTATTATTATCCTAGTGAACGCCATAATTGTATATCTGGGGGGAAATCAATCAAAACTAGATATAATCTTTCTACATCTTTTTTTTCTCGTTGCCTTGCATCATCTTGATCCTTAGTTAGGCTGTGACATAACGAATCCGAGGCTAACACAAACCCAACAGCCAAACCAGGACTGCTGTCATCAATGGTAATTTGCACAGACGAATTTTTATTATCAGATTGGCGGATCCTGATTTCACGGTGCGTCGTAATTATGTCCAAGGTAATTCATTAATTGGTTTTGTCTTTTGTGCCGTTTAATTTAGGCCAAACAGAAACATTTTGGGCGAGGGGAGGAAGGCAGAGAGAGGGGTTGTTCAATGTTGGTGTATTTTCTGTTTTCATTTTATTTGTTACAATTCATTAATTTTAATTAGTTTATTAATTATCATTAGATTTGTGAAGTAGAAAAGTGGGACTTTGTTGTCAGGAAATTCTATTGTTCTGTGAGATACCATTTATGCAATGCCAAGAGAAGTATTATCAGCATGATTAATAAAAGACTTTATAGACAATTTGGTCATTGGCCTCCCCCAACGCTGAAACTAGGATTCAGGGGACAGGTAGACAAAGGCATTTTACCGGTTGGCAAACTTAGGCAAACGATTATGTTTAAATTATTTGTCTTTTTAGATATTTCGAAAAGGAATCAACTGTTTAGCAAATACAGGTTTCCATTTCCATTTCCACTTATAGAAAACGATGGCTGTCCTTGGTCCGTCATTGCAACAAGAGAGAAATACATTACATCAAAATTAAAAAGAAAACTCTCATCAATCGGAACGATGAGAGACAAAAAATTGTATATTTTACATTACCTAGTAATAAAGAATTCGAAATGGCGTTTTTGTCTTTTATTACCGATAAAGGAAAATTGGTTAATAATAATTCATTAAATTAATTAATTAAAAACTACTTACTTAACATGAGATAATTGCTTATATCGTCCTCACTGGCCCCTTCCCCAGAATCCGCACTGCACATATCCATGTCATTCGTTACAAGACATTGGTAACTCACCTTCGGCAATGGCTTCGTCTAGCGTATGAAACAATAGATTTATCCTTGGAAATAAGTTTGTTTTAATTAAATAAATTTTAGTAATTGATTTTCAGTATTAGATTCCATTGAAATTTTGCGAAAATAATAATAATAATAATGATAATAATAATAATAATAATAAAAATAATAATAATAATAATTATAGTAATAATTATAATAATAATATTATTAATAATATTAATAATTATTATTATTGCTAGAACGAACGCATTGTTATACAATATTTATTTCAGATTTTCCAAACCACAATATGCAATTGCAACATTATTTATGATGCTTCTGTTTTTTGCATAATGTTAACGAAAATATTATAAGTTTAAGCTATATTATTGATACATATCACATACATAGTTCACTACATTGCATACACACATTGCCATAGTAGTCATAAAACATCGAGATCATAGTGTAGTGCTTCTCATCATGTTATGCTCGATGTCCCCAACAATAGAGTTTAAAAGTCAAATTGTCCCAGTTTGTAAAAATTTTGTAAAAATCAAAATTATAAGGTAAAGATTGCATTGAGAAAGTGGCGGATTCAGACCATCTAGTAAGAGCGGACGATTTAGGCAATGACGTCTTATATGGGTATCCCAATAGTCCGATTTAAAATTCCCATCAGATAATTTTATTAAATTTCATATCACTTTTAAACAATCGACTTAATAAGCCTAATTTACTTCCATTTTCTAAAAACAATAATTGAAAATGACATGCCGGGAGAATATACCTTCAGATACATTGGAAGAATATTACAGGCGATCAATTTACATCCCTCTATTTGATACACTGATATTGGACATAAATACACGTTTTTACAAAGAAAATTTGCAATGTCTCCAAATATATTTTTTGAAGCCAGAAAATATTATTAAACTGAATCATAAAGGTGTTGCTGAAACAGTTTCTGCAATCAGTAATGCCGATGGCGTCATTCTTGGACTTAGTATCCAAAACTTACATGCACCTGAATTTACATAGGAAGTTGAACTATGACAGTGCAAATGCATGAGAATGAAGGATGAGGACGGAATATAATCTTTGCTACTGATCTTTTTGTTGTTTTTGATTTATGTGACCAGGTACAATATCTAGTAACTCACAAGTTGTTCAAAATTATCAAACTATAAGTGTTGTCAATGCTGAACGTAGCTTATCAACCATGTGAAGAATTAAAACATGGCTGAGAACACGAATAGCAGAAATCAGACTACTTAATGTACACAGAGACATTCCAGTAAATGTTGAAAGCGTGATTGATCGTTTTACGAAGTCGTGAAATCGTAAAAGAGATTTTTTGTTATAAATTGTTAAAAAAAATAAACAAATCAAGGTTTTAAATATGTAATTAGTCAAACAACTAAACTCTCTAGTCTCCATCAAATAATTTTATTTCAATAATTTTAAATCACTTCAAAATATAATTTAAAACATTATATTTCTGTATTAAATTTGAAAATATTTTTTTGACATGGCATGTTTTCTTATTAAAGGGCTGCAAACACAAAGTAAAAATCGCAAAAAAAATTCTTTCAAAATAATCAAAACGGGGGGGCGATCGCTCCCATCGCCTCACCTCTATGGATCCGCAACTGCATTGAGAAGATGTAAGTACAATACATAGATCTTGGTAAGAGCTATATCTTCAGTGTTAAGAAATAGTTTCTATCATAATATACCTAAAATACGTCGTATATACTTGGAAAAATTATGATTTATCAAAGTTTAAGAATCTATTAATTAATTTCGAAATTGCCTTAACTTGGGCACTAGGGCCCAAAATGAGAAGCCCTAGTTATATAATTAGTTTATTATAAATTATTATTATGTCATTTTATAAAAATAAAAATAAAAATAATAATAATAATAATAATAATAATAATAATAATAATAATAATAATAATAAAAATAATAATAATAATAATAATAATAATAATAATAATAATAATAATAATAATAATAATTATAATAATCAGTGGGCAAATTGATTCTATTGTTTGTCAGTATAATGCTTATCTCTTGGGATCATTCGTTTCATTGAATTCGTTCAGTCGGTTAGGTAGCGCATCCATTTCATGCAACCGGCAGTAAAATCGCCAGCACAGAATAGGATAAAATATAAATAGCGGTCGGCAGAAAGATTCTAAGGCAGGAGGCCAGAGGAATTAAAATTCAATTGCATGTGAAACTGTTTCAAATGTTTTACTAATTCATCAAAAAACGAATACTATTCATGACATATAAAATGAATAAAACTGATAATAGGGGGGAAGGAATGCATGGTATTATTGTCATTGTCCAGGCATGGAATAAAATTCTTTAGATTTATACATATCCTTTAGCATTAGTATGAGAGTAGCCGTTGATGTTTTTATAAGAATAATACAATATAAATGATTAAAGGGTTTTCAAGTTTTATTTGAGAGAAATTTCTTATTTAAAACTTCAAAGTTCTTGCTCAGATATGCATGCACAGAATATCGTCTTCCAGAATATGTAAAAGCAAAAGTGAAGAAAAAAGTAGGAAATAGAAGCTTTTAATGGTTTTTGATCTTGATTGAGGAAAAGGCTATAAAGGGTTTTGTGTGTAAGAAACTGTGGTAGCTGTGGTGGAGGTCTTTTTTCTAGAGCGACGAAAGAATTAAAATAATAAAATGTTGCAATTAATAAATTGTATTATCAAAGACAATTGAACTAGGCAGATTAAAACAACAAACCAAAATAAAGAAACAAAAATTAATGCATTTGAAAATATTTCACCAAGCTCAATTAAAATTCCCTTTCTCATTGTTCAGCATCCTCATTTCCGACATTTCGGAACATTTCAATGATGGATGAGTGTTAATCATAATAAATCTCCCCTTTCATAGGATCATCAATATCAATCTCCGATCCTAGCCAGGAAATCTTCGCAGTTAGCAGCGAATAACTCACTGGATTTGTTTGAATCTTTATCTTTGGGAAAACAAGCCGAATAGGATATTGAAAAACTGTTCAATTCAAACAACACTCTCTTTTTCTTCAATTATATTTTCTTTTAATCTTATTACAAAAAAGCAATAAGATAATTATGCTGAAAAAGTCGCTTGCCATTTTACTGACTTGGCAGAAATATTTTCTTTCATAAAGATTGGATATTCACGTTTACTAATACTTTGAAGAGAGCCTAAAAATACTTCTTAAAGTATAAAGCCCCATAACCCTTTTTCTTCACTTTTTGGAAACAAGTATTATAAGAGATTATAATGCGCATTATATCAGTCATTAGGATATTTACATACATAAGTCGTATCAGATAATGTGCAAAAGGAGTCTTGCTCCATGCCATGACCATCTTAACGTGAAGGAAAAGGATCAGTATGCTAATGTTTTGGGTAAATTTCAACGAAATTCTATTTTTAAAACATAGGAAACAATTAATTTTTTTGTTAATCAAATCGAAATTCTGTCAAATTAATTAAAATTAAATTGAAAATTAAAAATTATTTTCAATTATATCAATAAATTATTAGAAGGAAACATTTTTTTAGTGAGTTTTGAATACCCCGAGGCCAGTGAATTAGTATAATCACATGCTATTCAATGCGTGGCGAGTGCTGATTATTTTCATCATCAAATTTGGGGGGGGGCATTCAAATGAGGTGGAGACGCATTTGGGCAATTTGCCCACAACAACTGAATTTTTTCTCTTTTTTCCCTTACTGAATAACTCGCTAACCAGGATAAATTAGCTATGTACGTTAATTAATTAATTATTTTTAATTTATATATATATATATATATATATATATATATACACAAATTATACTAATAATACTAATAATACTAATAATAATAATAATAATAATTATTATTAGTATTATTATTATTATTATTATTATTATTATTATTATTATTATTATTATTATTATTATTATTATTATTATTATTATTATTATTAATATTACAATAATAATTATTATTAATATTATTATTTTTATTAATAAAGTATTAAAAATCCAGTAATTTATTCAACAAAAAGTCTATAATTATAATTCTATTAGTAATTACATAACTTGATGTGCGGAATCCAATAAAACTTTTTTATCTCAAACAAAATTAATTTAAAACATTCAAATGTATGTGTATAAAGAATCTTGTATTATGATTTTTGGGTTAAATGATTTTACTTTAAGGCTTCACAAGTAATACGTTTCCAAAACCTTTTAAAACTCTTAAACAACACTTTAAAATCGGAAATATAGACCAACGATAGATCAATTCTCTTATTATATACACTAAAACCTCGATTTGCGTCGTTAATTGGGCCCCAAGAAAAACTACGAAAATCGAAATCATTTTTTACATATAAAAATGTATTTTGTTAATTAGTAATAAAACAAAAGATCCCTTGGATTAAAAACTATTTTTATTTCAATCATTATGTATACATGTAATACATAAATCAACATTAAATATAATACATAAATTCATTAAATAACAAATAAAATAACATAATAATTCATTCAATAAACAAAATAAAACATTTTGGTCCTCTATCCAAATGCTAAGCAGGGACTGCATTTTTATCATAATAGAACTTCTCACTTTGGTATTAGTTTGCTTTGATTGTAATGGGGTACTGATTGTAGCAAACTCTTTTATTTGCTCTTTTATTACATAATAACCATTATGTAATTTGTTGCATTATACATATGTATATTTCAAATTTGGAAAAACTTAATATAATTATCTTTATTTTTATGAGGGAAATCTAATTTATTTTACATTGAAAATTTATTTTATGTGAAATTTTAGCAACCTAAATCGAAAGTTTAACTCTGAAAAACAACGCAACTTCGAAAACGACGCAAATCGAGGTTTTAGTGTGCCGTTATTCTTGGACATTACCATCTGATTATTGTAAATCTATTGATAATATAGATAAATGATTGAGTTACTCCATAACAATTAGTCTTTTTACAACATTTTATGTTCGAAACTGTTGATAAATATGTTAATAAGCTGAATGAGATTAATGACATAATTTTTATCTCGACATTTTTAAGCGCGACATTTTCAGTAATAAATCTTTGACTTAAGTCTGTCTATGTTCTGATCTCATATATTGTTTTGTAACGCATCTAATGCCACATATCTCGAAGAGATTGCTCGAGATCATTCCCGATTAAGTGGAAACAAAAATATAATTTAGCATTATAAGACATACAAGTTAAAAATTGACATTTTCAATTTTAAAGTGTTGTGAATACTTGTGAAACCTTGTTAATTAAATCATTTAACACAAAAACCAACATATAAAATGCATTATCCATCGGCATTTTGGTAGTTTTTAATTAAACTTATTAAGGACAATATACTTTTTTTGAATTCCGCACACTTAATTACGAGATTTTTAATAAACCTATAACCATTACCGTTTTATTGAAGTTGTTTAGTACCTGATGATGACAGCTGTGATGTCGAAATATATTGTAAACGTATATTTAAAAAAGGGTGTCCTCATATTGTTATTACAAGGACTTTTTTGTTTTTCACCTCTGATTTCTTTATAAGTGAAATAATATTTTCTACCAAATCTGATTCATAGTCAAAATTTTGTAGAAACTATTATTATTATTATTATTATTATTATTATTATTATTATTATTATTATTATTATTATTATTATTATTATTATTATTATTATTATTATTATTATTATTTTAATTATTATTATTATTATTATTATTATTATTATTATTATTATTATTATTATTATTATTATTATTATTTTTAGTATTTGTTATTAGTATTTTTGAATATGTATATGAACTCATAATATTCTTAAAAATAAAAAATATTCTGGATTGCAACGGCGCAATGCTTTATAGCTCATTGGCACGCGTCTTAGAAAATGGCATTTGGGATACTGGATATCTTCCATAATTGGGCCCTACTTTATTTTATCATGGATCTAATTAATTTTCTTTTTGCTTTTCTCTATTCTTTGAAACACAATACCTTCTTGGTGTTTAAATGTTCGGATTTACTTCTATTGTATGACAGGAGTTTTGTTTGAAATATTGCTTTTGATTTTACTAATTTGTTGAACTTATTTCGACAGGATAAATGTATTGGAAACGTATAAGGAGCCTCCGTAACTTCTCTTTAATAGGCTTCGGATAAAATAAAAAAGATAATTACTATCCCAATATTTTATGATTGAATATGCTCCAGTTGCTATTGGAAATGAATGGAATCATTCTTGACAGTCTGAGAAAACGCAACTGGGAGAATTTTTCAATGCCAATAAACAAACTAATTCATATTATTTGAAAATAAGGATTTCCGATTCGGAGAATCTTTGCAAATCTCCCCCCCCCCCTAAAACACATTGAAAAGTTTCCCACGACATAGTTGAATTCACTAGGAGAAACTCTTTTTGAAAAGTCTCAATTAATTGTGAAAATAAAAAAAATCGATTTTTGTCTATGAAAATAATTTCAATTGAATTTATTTTCAACTTCTTTAATCCTTGCTTCAATACAGGTCCTTGTCAAGGTTGGAGGAAGGGATTTTGAGGAGAAAATTCAATCCTATTAACACCAAACAGATGAGGAAATGGATTCATTAACAGATCCGTGTCGTATTTGTCTGACAGGAATCTATTTGAACTTAAATTAAATTAATTAATTAATTGATATTCGCTTATCTCTTTTATCTTTTGACACCGGATTTCGTTGTGATTTTGTTATTAGGAATTTTACGCACGATTCTTAATTGCCCACAAAATGCAAAGGCAAGTTCAAAGTTATTTAAAAAGCCTCACACCTTGGGAAAGGTATTTGTCCGTTGTTTAACTGCTTAGGGTTGATTAACTTGTTTTATTCTCTTTTTCTCATATATATCCCTGATTTCTAGTGGGCAATAAAGCTGTTTTTTCGTTGTCATGGTAATCATTTTATGAAAGCAAAAACTCTGAAGATTTAACAATGAGTGCATAGTTTTATTCTTTCACATTCTTACTGGATATTTTTCTCTGTCAAATACATGGAATTTAATATTTATTATTATTATTATTATTATTATTATTATTATTATTATTATTATTATTATTATTATTATTATTATTATTATTAATATTATTATTATTATTATTATTATTATTATTAATATTATTATTATTATTATTAATATTAATATTATTATTATTATTATTATTATTATTATTATTATTATTATTATTATTATTATTATTATTATTATTATTATTATTATTATTATTATTATTATTATTATTATTATTATTATTTCAGATGAGTAAATAACAAAATAAGCCCTTGCTGGAAATAATAATCGAAACTTTTTCAAAAATATAATTTTTACTTTGCAGCCAGGGCTTATTTTGTTATTGACTTATCTGATATATTAATTTATGCTACGACCAAGGAATCATCGTATTATACTTTATTATTATTATTATTATTATTATTATTATTATTATTATTATTATTATTATTATTATTTTTATTATTATTATTAATATTTTTATTATTAATTTTATTATTACTATAATTATTATTATTTTTATTTTTATTATTATTATTAGTATTCCATTAAAAGTTGGCAGTTTTTGAACTTTTCTCTCCAACACCTCAATTAAGTTTCAATCTTGTTGGCAGGCATTGCCTGTCGAAGTAAAACTGAGTACTAAATCCAAATGAGACTGCAAAAGTAAATAATTAATTTTGCATTGGATTAATTATGTTCCAATTAGAGGCCATCTAGGTCGGTCGAGTGATGAAGCAATTAAACCTAGCACCAGTAGAGAATACTTATAGGCGGCATTCAACAGCAGCAAGTGCTGCCGTTGCCCTCCTCAGTTATCAAGATAACAAAATAATTCGTAAACCGTGCGTTTTAGATGATAATAAGGAAAAATTTATTATGTGGCTTCCTCTTCATTAATATGACCATATTCTCATTTGCCTGAGATTTCGTCTCTTATCATTTAGTAATTTTCTCCACAATTCAACCACCGTAATTCGGATTTTGTCAAGGAGAGAAAATTTGTCATTTGTTCTATAAATTCATTCTGAATTTTTATTTTTTTAAAATATTTAATATTTGCTTCTTTCATAGCAATCTTTGATTTGTATTTGTTCCTTTTACTCAATATGATCTATCTCAGTATTTCTCAATAGCTGTTCCGCGAAAGTTTTAGGGTTCTCACATGAAATTCGGAAAATTTCATATGATGATAACGAAACTTTTTAATAATTATTATACTTTTACTAACAAAAATCTTTAACTAAATAATAAATGACTTTTTTAATTTCATTCAAATTAATATTATGGGTTACTTCATAACATCAGTTCATTATCAACTACATATTTTAATCTTCACAGTACATCCAGTAACTAAAATTTAATTTACATGTGACTAGAAAACACTCTGAGGCCGAGCGCAAACGTCGAAATGCAATGAGCGATCGGTTGAGTCAAATGCAAACTACACGAGTTTGCAAAGAAGGGGAAGGGGAAAGTTTCGGTGCGCAGTTGTTACTACTTTTCAGTTATATATTTTTATTTTAGTGTGCGATTTGATGGCGTGTGGATGGAAGAAAAAGTATATTTGCTGAAATTATTATTGTTTATATATGATATATGATTATTAAACAATTTATAATTGTTTATGCATATAAAACGTTATAACTTAATTATTTTAAATTAAATAGATATTTAGAATTGAATTTAAATAATTTATGATCAACATTATTAATTATTAATTTATTTTTAGTATTTTTAAAAATGAGTAATAAGAGAATTGAAATTTTTTTCAAAAATCATGCTCAAGTACTTCGAATACAAGTGAAATTATTAATAATTACCAAAATGATTCACCACAGACAAAACGAAAATGTATTTTTGTTCGTCATTACAATAGGGATTATTTAAAATTTGGTTTTAGTCTTTGGCAAAAATCGGATAAAAAAATTACCTAAGCCACAATGTGTTATTTGCAAGGACGTTTTATCAAATGAATGTATGAAACCAGCAAAATTACTACGACACTTAAAAACCAAACATCCAACCTTATAAAATAAGCCCCTGGATTATTTTGAACGCCAAAGCCTTGACTTTAAACATCAAAAATCTTCTTTTATAAAATGCTTTTTAGTCGACAAGTCTCTAGTAAAGTCTTCATATTTAGTGGCATTAAGAATAGACGTATGCTCTGAATTACTGGGCCCCACAGCCGGAGATAAAATGAAAACTTTGCCTTTTTCCAATGATACAATTCAACGAAGAATCGTTGATGTTGAGGATCAACTCATTCAAAAAGTAAACAAATCATTGTTTGCTATTCAGATGGACGAATCTACTGATATTTCTAACAAAGCAATACTTTTATGTTACGTTCGTTATATTGATCACAAAAAAAATGAGATTAAAGAAGAAATACTTTGTTGTCTTGAACTTCCTAATCACACAACTAGCTTAGAAATATTTAAAGCTCTCAATACATACTTCGACACATACTTTGGTTTATGTACTGAAAGTGCGGTAAGCATGACTGGGAAGCATTCGGGAGTCTCAGCAAAAACTTTAAAGGTTGGAATGATATTTCCTCATTGCTTTATACACCGACAACATTTAGTTGGAAAAAAATGTCTCCAGACCGAGAACTGCGTACTTTCTCAATCTGTACGAATCATAAATTATATCAAGAGTTACGCATTAAATTCAAGATTATTTTCTATTTTACGTAATGAAATGGGATCGGGCATGAAAATTTATTACTTCATGTAGAAATAACGATGGCTGTCGAGGGGAAGAATATTACAAAGAATCTTTGAATTACGAAATGAATTTGAATTCTTTTTAAATACAAAAAATTCAGAATTAGCCTCTTTTTTCAGTAACGACGAATGGATTGCAAAATTGGCATATTTGTCGGACATATTCTCATTATTCAACGAATTAAATTTAAGTCTTCAAGGAAATAGCATTACTATTTTTAATTTGTGCGATAAAATCAAGTCATTCAAAAAAAAATAGAATTATGGCGCAAGCGTATTGAAGAAAAAACTACAGAGTGTTCCACTCTCTCGAAGAATATTTAAATACAGTCAATGTAAATACCGAATCTTTCTCAAATATTATTTCTGAACATCTAGCAGCGATTTCTTACGCGTTCGAAGACTACTTTACACAGAAAGATGATGGGGGAAAGAAAAATATGTAGATTATAAACCTATTTGTCGAACATGGAAATAATGACTTGACTGATTCGGAAGAGGGAAAATTAGTAGAGTTAAGTTGCGAATCTTCATTAAAATGACAATTTAACTCGAAAGATAAAATTCAATTTTGGATTCAAGTTTAAAATGAGTATGCAGATTTACATACAAAAGCAATGAGAGTGCTGCTACCATTTTCAACAACATATTTGTGTGAATCTACATTCTCCGCAATGACGCTTATAAAAACCAAGCTAAGAAATAATTTGGAAATTCGCCCAGCTTTACGCCTAGGTATAACAAATATAGCAAATATAAGTTTATGCAATGTAAAAATTCAGCAGCCATCCAATTGAAGATTTTTTTATTTGTGGAATTTATTCATTTAAATGTGATTTTTCTCTATTTTTTTTATTCTCTATAATTTTTTTAAATGAAAATTATTTATATATTGTCTATTTTCTGTGATTTATTAGAAATGCAGTAGTTTTGTATAATTTTAAGATTACTTTTGTGTTGTACTTCTTTATTATAATATTATTATATATTTTTTGCAATATTTTTTGTTATTCTTTTATGAACATTTTTTCGTGTAAATATATTGTTTATTTTTTGTAAAATTTGTGTGAATTTTTACAACTGAAATATATGTATTTAATAGTACTTTAAATATTTTGTATTCCAGCAAAATATAACCAACAATTAGTAGTAGTGGTCCCCGCAGTAAAATTTTAGATTTTTTACTGGTCCACGGCACGTTTTTGGTTGAAAAACACTGATCTATCTGATATATCTGTATGGCTTTAGTAACTGATATATTTCGATAGTATTCCTCTCATTATCATGTAGAATAGGAAAAACTGTATATAGTTTAGGTTATTTAAACAAAATAGTCACTAATGTGAGTCAACCCATTCAGTCGACAATTCTCAAAAACTCGAGTGCAGAGATCAGGGGCAGTTTCTCCAATGTATGTGGTATTACACTCATTACATGTATATTGATGAACGAGTTTAGAATATGGACCAGAAAATAGACTAATTAGTGAACATACCCATAATTTTCTAAGGCGTTGAAACAATCCTAAACTGAGTTTTATCTAAAGGTTTGAGGGTCTTATGTTTAAATTTTCTGAAACCCTCAAAATAAGGCAATATCAAAACATATTTCGGTTCCGTGAGATTAGATCGAATTAGTTCACCTTCCAAACTTGAGAAATTACTAATTTCAGAGTCAATAGAAACATTATTCTCCAGACAAACCAGTACAAAGATCATGAAAACTCACTTATCTGATAAATTATGATGATGATAATAATAATAATAATAATAATAATAATAATAATAATAATAATAATAATAATAATAATAATAATAATAATAATAATAATAATAATAATAATAATAATAATAATAATAATAATAATAATAATAATAATAATAATAATAATAATAATAATAATAATAATAATAATAATAATAATAGATAAGTGAATAAAAATATAATTATTACTTTGCAGCAAGGGCTTATTTTGTTACTTACTTATCTGATATATTAATTTATGCTGCTACCAAGAAATCACCGTTTTATACTTATACTTATTATCATAATTATTATGGAGAAAATATTTATTTACCTGCGT
Organism: Schmidtea mediterranea; assembly: GCA_022537955.1. Taxonomy (NCBI): domain Eukaryota; kingdom Metazoa; phylum Platyhelminthes; order Tricladida; family Dugesiidae; genus Schmidtea; species Schmidtea mediterranea. The sequence goes on from CM039681.1 coordinate 38,728,990, forward strand.
CAAATCCAACGTATCAATATTATGCTGCATTTCGATATTTTGGTTCGGTTGGTTGTCGATGATTTTCGTTTGTAAAAGTTTCTCCTTCGGATTCGACATATGGCATTGCTTGCGAGACAGGCTTTCGATGGTTTTACTGTTGATTTGAGTTCGACGATTTTTATTTCGAGCATTTCGTCGACGAACAACGAGTAAAAGACAGAGAATGAGCATTAAAATACAAATAAGAATCATTATTGGGACGACGGCAACCAAAGTGAAATAACTCCGTGATGCAAGGAAATCTGTCCCGATTCCATCATTTATTGATTTGTCAGAAATGTATAAAAATAATCTTGTTTGATTAGATCTTACTGGGTTCCCATTGTCAATGGCTACAATGTCTAAAATATTTTTTCCTTGCCTTGGAGTCGTCAGGAAACTTAGTTCGCCTTTTATAGGATGAAGATAAAAGTATTTAGCGTTGTCGCTAATGATATGATAGGTGATGTTTGTGTGGGATAAATCATCGACATCTATGGCATGGAGTCGAGTTATGACGGTCCCAACTCTCGTGTAGATGGATTCATTTATTTTGTTGTCATTCTGGATCGGGAATATCCACTGAGGATTATTGTCGTTGACATCGAGAACAGATATTGTAATCGTTCCGGTCGTTGATAGAACTGGATTACCAAGATCTGTTGCTAAAATAGGGAGGTAATACAAACTTTCTTTTTCTCTATCAAGCTCTTTCATTAATTTTATAGTTCCATCGCTTTCGATTCGGAAATTCTCCAGTCCTCTTTTGTTATTGGAAACGTTAATCTTTTGAAACACGACAATGCTGTTAAGGTTTTCATCGGAATCATTTGCTTTAATACTTCCAATATTGGATCCAGGTTTTGTGTCTTCAGTGATATGGAATGTAGTCGGTTCAAGAAGTACTGGAGCATTGTCATTAATATCTATTATCGTTATGAAGAAAGAAGTAGTTGAAGTGAGAAAGTTCCTATGAGGTCCTTTGTTGATAATTTCAATGGAAAAGTTTATTGAAGATTTGGTCTCGAAATCTAAATGTGAAAACAAAACCAACTGCTGTGTTGCTTGGAGGTAGCGAAAATGTGATCTTGCATATAAATCAGTGATATTTACAATGACATCTGATGTACAATCTTGATCATGAATTGATAGCGGTAAGTTAAATGATACTGTGTTCTCTTTTACTGACAAACTATAAGTAGATTTGTTAAATACTGCTGGAAATTCATTCAAATCCAAGATTTGAATCACGATAGTGTGAGTTGAAGACTTAGGTTTTTCTCCCGAATCTGAGCAGCTTATAACGACCATTACTTCTTTTCTTGATTCACAATTGGCCGACGACAACGCAACAAGGCGATATATTACTTTATTATTAATATAATTGAATTTGAGCATTATTAGCCAATCAGAATTGAACTGTTCCATTGAACATTGAACTCTTCCATTTTCATCACTGTCTTTATCAGTGACGACAATAAAAATGATATCCGTGTTTGGGGGATTATTTTCATAAAAAGAAACCAGACTTTTATTTGGGCCGGTTTTGACTATTTTTGCATTGAAAGTGGATTCGGTTATCTTTATGTCAGGGTAATGGTTATTGATATCCTTGACGTGGATCGTGATCAAGGTTCGGTTGACGTTTGGAACAGGTCCATTGTCACGGGCTTCAATTACAAATTGAAAGTTTTTATATTGAGTTGAAAGAGGTCGAATTAAAAAGATATGACCTGTTGTCGGATCGATTTGGAACCATCTTTTTGCTTCATTGTTTGTGCTCGCAAATTGATACTTCACCAATCCGTATTTGATGGAATCCAAATCCGTTGCAGAAACTTGTAGGATCATTTTACCCACTGGGTGGTCTTCGTTGATGATGGTGAAATATTTCGGCTTTTTAAAAATTGGGTAGTTATCATTGACATCGAGAATGTTAATTCGAACTAATTGACTTGAGCAATGTTTTGGTGTTCCTATGTCACATACTGACAGAGTCAGTTGGTAAGCATCACAGGTTTCGAAGTCTAAGACATGAACTACTTCTAAATAGATAACAGAAAGGTTGTATCTCAAAGAGAATGGTTTTGTCACTTTTTCAGAGGTCAAGCGATATTCACCTACTCCATTATCTAAGCTATCAAGGTCGGTAGCGTGCTTTAAATACAAATGAGTTCCTAATGGAGTTGATTCTTTTACATTAATAACGATGTTTGAATTTGCAAACATAGGAGGGTTATCATTCTCGTCGACGATTATGATCACGATGTTAACAATATCGTTCATAATAGTTACCAAAAGAGTCACACTACAGGTTCCGGAAGTAGCGCTCAATTGGGGACAAATAACTTCCCTGTCGACGTTGAGACTGGCTTTGATAATTCCATTTGTCGGGTCAATTTGGAAAAGATCTTTTACCTGCTCGTTGCCAATTGATTCGATAGAATAAATTCTTTTCATGATTGCAGAAGACTTCTCGGAAACCTTTCGATACGCACTCATGTCACCAATTATCGTGTTTTTTGGACAATTTTCTGTAACTGTAAAACTGATCGGATTAAGGCATGATATGTACACCAACTGAAATGACGACAAAAATATTATGATAATGTATAAACGATGAGAATAGAAAGAATTTTTGACAAGCAGACTTTGTATGCTGCAATTTGTAATAGACGATGAGAGAATAACTTTTGATTTTGGCATCTATCTATAATAAAAATAATAATAAAAAAAAAAATAAAAAAAATAATAATAATAATAATCATAATAATAATAATAATAATAATAATAATAATAATATTAAATAAAATTAATAATGCAAAATAAAATTAATAATGATAATAAATGCTAAATACACAAAATTTAGTAAAAATATTCTAAAAGCTTGTAATATTTATTCAGATTTTAATATTAGACAATTAAAT